>OY720461.1:15160537-15208037 GCA_963082715.1 Harpalus rubripes
GAAAATCAAGCTGGATTTAGGAGGGGCAGGGGCACATCGGATAACATATTTACTCTCGCATCCATTTCCCACTTGTATTTGAGGTTAAAAGGAAGAACTTGTTATGCAATTTTTATAGATTATAAGCGGGCTTTTGATTCTGTTAATCATCTACTCTTATGGCATAAATTGTACAAATTCGGTATTTCCGCGAATTTCATAAAAATTTTACAACACCTTTATAACCATTCAGTATTAAAAGTAAAAACATATGAGGGTACTACGGACCCAATAAATATAACAGAAGGTATCCTTCAAGGAGATACCCTCAGTCCACTCCTATTTTCTATTTTTGTAAACGACATAGAAGACTTCTTTCGCAAGGCGGGCTTAAATGGGCTTAACATAGATGGATACAATGACATACTGCTCTTAGCCTATGCTGATGACATGGTGCTTTTGTGCGACTCCCCTGTAGATGTCCAAAACAAGCTACAACACCTACAAGCATATTGCGAGAAAAATTCATTGTTTGTAAACGTAAATAAAACAAAGATTTTAGCGTTTCATAAAGGCAGACTACCAAGTGGTTTAAATTTCCAATACATGAACAACAGGGTTGAGGTGGTCTCTCAATACCCATACCTAGGTACTATTTTTTCCTCCTCAGGAAAATTTATTTTAGCAGCTAAAGAAAATTTAAGAAAAGGCAAAACAGCTACAATTACAGTCAAAAATTTGTTAGGAAGAGGCAAGTCTTGTAACTGGACCGAAAAAATTAAATTATTGCAAACAACCGTTAATGCAACTACTCTTTATTCTACCGAGGTTTGGGGGATGAGAGAACACACAACCCTGGAAAAATGTCAACTTAACTATTTCAAATCCATTTTTCTGTGTCAAAAAAACACTCCCAACCACATGGTTCGTCTTGAAGCAGGAATCATACACATATCGTTTTACATTTTAAAACGCGCGCTTAACTGGTGGGAAAAAATTTTAAAAATGAATCGTAACAGGTACCCCAGACTGCTATATGATCGTTTGTTGCAATTAGATAAATGGCCAGGGAATAAAAGCGAATACAACTGGTGTACTCAATTAAAACTCATAC
Source organism: Harpalus rubripes (assembly GCA_963082715.1). Taxonomy (NCBI): domain Eukaryota; kingdom Metazoa; phylum Arthropoda; class Insecta; order Coleoptera; family Carabidae; genus Harpalus; species Harpalus rubripes. The sequence goes on from OY720461.1 coordinate 15,161,631, forward strand.
TTACAGAGTTAGGCTTTGAGAAAATCTGGGAGGACCAATACGTCAATAAGAACATAATTCTCCAAATTATCGACATATTCAAAAATTCACTCATTGAAAAAGACATCAGTAATTCAAAGAACTCTAAATTCAACAATATATACAAAAATTTCGATATAAAGGATAATGATTACTTAAATACGAACATTAACTTTACAAAAGCTAGGGTCATTGCTCAAATTAAACTCTCAAGTAAAAGAGGTTTACGAGTAATTTTCAACAATATAAAATACGAACTGTACTCCGAGCAAAATTGTACACTATGCAACTTACACAAAGTGGAGGATCTATTCCATTTTTACTCTGAATGTCCTATTTATTCTCCTATGCGAGAAGCGTTTATAAATTCTTATTTGCGACCAATAAAGGTCATAGACGATATATACATACTATTTAAAAATCTAAATCATGAAAAAATTAATAACATTTTTAACTACACTGTTAATTGCTTCAAACTGCGGAGTTTTATACTTAATGAGTAAACAAAATTTGAAATAACTTTTCTACAAACAGTCCAGTCACTTGCTCTCGCTATTGGAAGGTTTCTTAATGGGGAGCATTAACTATTTTTTTTTTTTATAAATTCCTACTATTGTTTTTTGTATATTTATCTCCGGTCACATCAATGTTTCAATAGGAGGGCGGGTGAGGTTTAGATATGCCTATTTATGCTACATAATCTTCTACTTAAAGTTATTTAAAGATAGCGTAGATCTTACTTGTTTACTTTCTGGCTGCAACATTGAGGCGACCGGGCCTAGTTTGGTTAATGTTATTATTTTCTGTTAGTAATGGGTGACCATAATTTAACCAGACATCAATATTTTAATTTTTTTTCTCTTGTCTGTTAGTTTAAGGTATCTACTTTTGCCTGTAACATTTAACTTAATTTAAGAGTAGTCAAAACAAAGCTTTATCATAAATTCCACTTTCATATTTACTATTGTTTTTCTGTTACCTAATTGAGTATTTAAGGGGCAGTACAAATTGTTAATTATATGTAATCAAGATTCTAAAGTAGTACATTTCCATATTTTTAAATTTTTGTGCCAAAACTAATATTTGTATTTATTATACTTATAGCATACTGAAGTTATTTAGATGTGTTATTTTGCCAACCGATTGTATGAGGATTGTATCTTTACAACAATTAAATATATTATTATTATTATTATTATTATATATATATATATATATATATATATATATATATATATATATATATATATATATATATATATACAGTCTCCTTATTGCAGTTTGAGAACAAGATGTAGTTAATGAAAAAATGGGAAGTATTAAAACTGGCGGAGGAACCAAACCTATAATTGTCAAAATATGACAGTTTTTTTTGTCAGTTATGTTGGTAGCGCTTACTGCTAACAATTGAAATTTCACATTTTGACAGTTTGTGTATTGTGTGATTCTGACTGATTGTTTACATTAAAACATTGTATCAAGCATTATATAATTATTGAAGAGGAAAACCAATAGTTACAATGTGCTCCACCGGTTTATTAATGAACCACCTGATTTGACATATATTGTAATAAAGGCAAATTTATCAAATAACGAATCGGGATCGCTGCTTCGTCTAGGTTATTATCATAAATAAAACTCTTTGAATAATGAAATATTTTAATGAACAATATACTGATCTACACTTTTACATTCCATCATTTTGTCAACACATGCACATCTCAGTCGCAGACATAACAGCAACAGCTGTTCTTACATTCTTCAATACAAAACATTTGTTGTATTTGTATATGGCACTTATGCCAAAATCATGTCTAAAAATTTAATATTCCACAGTTCGCCTCGACGTGGAATTGGAAATAATGGATCGTAAAATTTTCATATTTGCTTGCAAGTATTGTTTCAACAAAGTAAATCTGAGCGCATTGTTTCTTGTTTTATCATTTTTTAGTTGAAATATTCTTCTTTCTGAACTAATACAGCTATAGCTATAAATTTCTCTTCTTTCTAGGCCTATCACCTGAAGAAAAGATAAAAATTATTAATTAGAAGTAATAATTCCACATTAACAAATTACCATTTTGAGGTTATATGTAATTCATCTGTCATGACTACCACCTCTACAATACGAAAGGCGCCAAAAACAGTACGTTTGTAGATCTTCTAAATGTCGTGTTTTCAGTGATAAACCATGCTTTTATAGACTCATAAGAACAGCGAAATAGAAAATAAATATTTATAAATTTTAGGAAAGTGCTGTAGGAGACGATGCATTGCCTAATATAGTCAACGAAGAAGAAAATTTAAATGTAGATTGGGGAGACTGGACCCCAGCAAATCACAGGCGTACTGTGAACAATAAATTAAAAACAAAATGACAGAAATAATTAAAGAAAACTCCATGGTCCACAAGACGGAGACCCAATCTTCCTAAAGATGAACAAACATTCACGAAAATTACAAGAATTTGACAAAACTAAAAATGGATTTTATTAAAAGTCAGATGATTGCATTTGAAGAAAACGATATCAAGACAAAGGAATTATTAGAATTAATGAAAACAAATATTTCTTTAGAAATTGAAATAAAAAAAGAACAGTTGAGGAGAATCAAATTGTTAAATGAAGAAGTTTAATTATTATTGATTTTGTAAATGTTTGTTTATTTATTTTATAATTTTACAAAAAAACTAGATAGTTGTTTAGTTTGTTTATTTTTTTTATAAACTTAGTCTAGCTATGTTCATAATTTGTATATTAATGTATTCAAGATACTATTTGAAAGACAAAAATAATAAAGTTAATTTATACTTTTTTTTACAATCTTGCAAAGTAATTATTTGCAAAGTTATTTCTCGCATCAACCCCAATAGCTGCATTGTTCCTATTATTAACATATGGCAATTGTGCAAAACATGATTTCGTCTTATGGCCCAGGAATTGGTTCTGGTTCATTCATCAATCTTGCAATGTTATGAAGTATTGCCGTTGATATTATAATTGAAGAGTACAGGGGAAAAACGAGGAATGTCACATTTTATACAAATTGAGATAAACAGGATTTAAAGTTTAACTTGTTCATTGTGTAAGAACTACTTGGTAGTTTTGTTTCAATTTGTGAATAATGTTGCTCTGAAATGTTGTTAACAGTGTCGCATGAAGAATTTTTAGACAAAATGAACAATTACCTAGATTTTGGTATCTATATCAACCGAGGTAAAGAAAAAAAGGTCAAAAACGGGGAATGTCATTTATTATCATATAATTTTTTTTGTACATTTATTCATATGGGAGGTTATTAAAATATTTTCGTCCCTCTGGACCACTGTTAGCATGCTTCATAGCAGAGAGTGATAACAAATCTAAAAAAAAAAATAGAATGATAAACGAAAATAGAAAGAAAATACGCTTTGTAAGTTTGCTGTGGATAATGAAATTCGTTATCCTTGAGCTTTGGTTCATTGCCTGTTGCTCTCCTTGTTATCACACTAGATTTTTTTTCATCATGATATCTCCCATTTCATGGGACTGCAATTTCAGTTTCTTGCGTACGGATGTCATTCTTCTCACTCATATCTGGCTTCCGTTTCTAGGGTGTTTGAGACATATTGTCCCTTTCATTGTTAGACTGTATCAGAGAAAAACAATATCACCAGTATGAAAAATTAGAACTTTAAAATACAATACAACTTACCATTTCGAATGTTTATTATTATTATTATTATTATTATTACACCATTTAACAACCAACTACCTCTCAAACGCAAGCAAGAACAAAAACTAAGAACAAAATATCTATTATGATTCAGTACAGAGAGTAGAGCTAGACTCTACACTTGTGACAGTGTTGACATTCCCAGTTTTTGCCCGGTAGCGCGCTGACATTTCTTGTTATTTTCCTGTATCCATATACTTAAAATATTTATTATACATTGACGTTCCGTTTTATTTCCCTGAACAGAACAACAGTCAATAGTCCTCAGTTCATGCTACCAGATAACGCTATAAGTCAGATTGCGTATAAAACTGACATTCCTTGTTTTTCCCCTGTACTCTTCAATTGTTAATGTAGTTTCAAGCTTTAATGTGCAGGCATACGCAAGAATTTGAAAGCGTATTTTCTAAACAGCAAATAGATTTTCTATTATTGATCTAGAACGGATTTGCGACTTATTAAATAATTGTTGTGCTGGTGTTGTTCTACGACATCACGTCCAACGACTAAGCTCCATTTGAGTGTGTCAGGATTTGAAAGAACAATCAGAAATCGATCTGGAATTTTTATAAGCTCTCCCAGACATTGATGCTGATTTTCCTAACAGGAAACAAAACTGGATGTTAACACGTTGCTTTTTAATGTCCACCATTAAAAAATCGCTGAACACGTCAAAGAGCATTCACGATAAAATTTATACTGACCTCTCAGATGTTTCCTCAAGAATGACTCGGACAGAAAATAATTCTTGGATATTTTGGGTAGCATCTCGTAAACACAAAAAATATAAAACTTTTTAAAAATATTTCTACATTCTCGCATATATTGTAATCTTATAAAATATTTACGTTATTTTTTATAAATATTTTGTTATGTAATCTATACGATCAACGGAATGACGGCCGCCCCACCTTTTGGCTGTCTGCGTCCGGGGTACGCATTGCACGCCCGCTAGGAACGGCCCTGTATTATATATAAGACTTACAGATTTTCTCAGAATAGACCTATTAAATAATAGTTATTTATTATATGAGTGTGGAATGTATCATATTAGTCACGAAAGAAAAAGTTTAGCCACGTAGACCGCAGGGCGAGTGACTAATTTTCTTTAGTGACTAATATACATTCCACACGAGTGTAATACAATGTGTTATCCAACACTTTTTTTTAAAACTTCTTGAATCTTTTTTAGTGTTTTCATTCATCGTTTGACACTCACAAGTCAATTGATGTAGTATTTTAAATTACAAAGTAGCCATTGAATGGTTATGTTTTTGTTATATTGTTATTGAAAAAAAATGCTGTAATAATTATTGTCTGTCATTTGGAATTATTTAAAAGAAAAATACATTAAAATCGGTGAAAATGAGGACCTTCCTTTAAAACGTATAAGAATTTTTTTCTGCAATTTGCTAAACGTAAGACGTAATCATGGGAAAGCGTTGTATTTTGTGCAGTGTCCAATATGCCTTGCCTTGCCTTCCTAACTTCCGTTCTCTTGAAGGATGGATATATATATATATATATATATATATATATATATATATATATATATATATATATATATATATATATATATATATATATATATATATATATATATATATGTTAGCCAAGTTGAACTTCCCGCGCCAAGTAACTCCCTGATGCGGAGAGAGAGGGCCCGCCGTGCGCCAAAACCAAGATGCGAGTGTGGTTGTTAGAAAGAAGATGGCCGACAACGAGTGAGAGTGACGCGCAAGAGGCGACAAGAAGAATTACTTTTATTTTGTTGTTGTATTCATGTGTATTTTGTGTCAGTTAAATAGATATTGAATTGAAGCTAAGGAGAGTTTTATTCAGTGTCTAACAAAGCAACGGTGGGATAAACGCAAAAACTAGTGTCGTAGTACATGCGTAGTTCGCGGAAGGAACAAAGAAACTTTAGTTTTCCGTGCAGTTTATGGGACGAAACAGTTTCTATCGGGTGGATAGTGACTAAAAACAAACTGAAACGGGAGCTGAACTGTGAATTTTACCAAAAAGTGTGAAAAACAGAGATTTATTTGTGTTGCGCCTGAGATTTGTCCAAAACTGCAATCCGAATTACATAAGTGTATTGCTGGTTGATGGTTGCCAGGCGGTTGAAAATTAATTAAATATGAATGAGTTGAACTTATATTCTGTTTTGGGTGATAGTGTAACGACACCTAGAACTATGTCTACGCCAGCGTGTGGTGTAAGAGAAATGCAACAGAACCTCCAACGTGAACGAGAACTATTAGCGCGTGAAATAGACCTTTTAAAACGAGAACGTGAGTTATTAGATCGCGAACGTAAATTCATGCAGGATAGTCGTGTAAATACGAGTACGTCAATGACTTTACGAGCACCATGTGAACTGGCTGAAAAACTGTTAGCAGAGTTCGATCCCTCGCGAATTACGGGACTGAGTGCTGAACAGTGGGTAAAGCGGGTGGATAATATTGGTACAACGTATGCGTGGGACGATTCGTTGAAACTAGTGCAAGCAGTTAATAAATTACGAGGACCAGCCAAATTGTGGATGGATGGATTAGTAAACGATATCACTACGTGGGAAAGTTTTAAGCAACATCTACTACGGAGTTTCCCGTCCACGAACGACCAAGCAGACATCATTTACAATTGACCAAACGGAAAAGACAAAGGGGTGAATGTTCGGAGGCGTATGTCTACTCTATGAGGGCGATCGCCAGCAAAGGGCAAGTAGACACTTCTTCTTTGATCAAATATATCCTGAATGGTCTGGGAGACCGGGAACTAGTTCGGTCGTTATCGCTTTGTGAGTTTTCAGATGTCGAAGACCTGTTGTTGAAAATAAAGCGGTACGAAAGCGTAGAAGAAAGAGCCAGATTTGGGTCCCAGATGAAATCTAGCAACAACTCCGAAAGTTCCAATAGACGAGAATCCCATGATGTTGAACGTCCGCAACGTCATGAGCAACGATATCGAAAAATATGTTTCAACTGTCAAGAAACGGGGCACATCGCCAAGGATTGTCTTAAGTCAACGAAGCCACGAACTTGTCATAATTGTGGCAGCACTGAACATGTAATCAAGAACTGCCCACAAGAACGAAAGAAGTCTGATGCAAGAGGCGGTGGCGTAACTGCCTCAAAACCAAATGTTCGGAAAATTGAAGCTGAAGAGCTTGGAACTGAAGACGAAGAGTACGAACCACCTGATGAATATCACAAGTGGATAACAATCAACGGCAAGAAAATGATTGGCTACATCGATCTCGGAAGTGATGTAGTTACTATGACACAAAAAGCTGCCCAGAAGGCGAATGTTAGCTACGATAAAGAAATAAGGCGTTTACGAGGGTTTGGAAATGGTATATGTGAAACTCTTGGCAAACAAACACTGCTAATCACAATTGGTGATGTAGAACTAGAAGCAGAAGTTTTAATTGTACCTAATAATGCTCAGACAGATGCAATTCTGATTGGCCAGACAGCGATTGACCAACCAGGTATTAGAGTGATTAAAGAAAAGGGATCACTAACCATTATACGAATACAAGACGAAAATATGAAGAAAGAACAAGTACGAAGAGTGAAATATGAAAAACTTGAAGAGAAAGAAATTGCCATGAACGAAGAAATGACTGAGTCGGAGAAAACAGAATTATACAAACTTTTAGAGGCAAATCGAAATTGCTTCGCGAAGAATACAAAAGAAGTTGGTACCACTGATTGGATCAATTTTAAAATTGAACTGAAAGATGACGAACCGGTGAATCAACGACCATACAGACTTGCCTACAAAGAACGTGATATCATGCGACAGAAGATAGATGAACTTCTTGAAGCTGGAGTTATTCAAGAATCCAATTCGGAATATAGTAGTCCTGCACTACTAGTGAAGAAACCAAACGATGATTATCGACTTTGCATCGATTACCGACGTTTGAATGAGAAGACAGTAAACATGAAGTTTCCTATGCCACGAATTGAAGACCAGCTCGATAGTTTGTCAGGAAGTCGTTACTTCATAACTCTAGATCTAGCTGCTGGATATCACCAAATACCTGTAGCACCTGACTCACGTAAGTTCACGTCATTCGTCACACCATTTGGGCAATTTGATTTTTTGAAGATGCCATTCGGTGTTGTGAACGGCCCAGCTGTCTTTAAGCAGCTGATGCAGCAGGTAGTAAAACGAATGAAGCACGGAGACATTTTAGTATACATGGATGATATACTAATCCCTTCACGATCTATAAGAGAAGGCATGGACAAGCTACAACGTTTGTTTGATGTGTTGAACGAGGCTGGACTGACATTGAAGTTAACAAAATGCTTCTTTTTCGCCACGAAGATTGATTACCTTGGATATGAAGTAGATACCGAGGGAATTAAACCTGGAAAGAGGAAGACTAATGCTATTAGCAAGTTCGAAAGACCTAAAAACGTTCACCAAATACGTCAGTTTCTGGGACTGACAACCTATTTCCGAAAATTTGTGCCAGGGTTTGCAACCATAGCGAAGCCACTGTCGGCGTTGACGAAGAATAACACACCGTTTGCCTGGGGTGACAAACAAGAAGACGCGTTTACCATGTTAAAGAAGAAATTAACAGAAGCACCACTCCTTGCTCTGTATGATGTAAATGCTGAACATGAAGTGCATACTGATGCCAGTCAAGATGTACTTGCAGGTATTCTTCTACAAAAGAAGAATGGCGAAGCAGAGAAACCCGTTGCGTACTACAGTCGCCAGACGACGACAGCAGAGAAAAGTTATCACAGTTATGAATTGGAAACTCTAGCTGTTGTGGAAGCAGTTGACAAATTCCGCGTGTATTTATTACACAAACATTTCCGAATATTTACCGATTGTAATGCTCTCAAGTTAACAATGAAGAAGAAGGAATTGCTACCACGGATTGGGAGATGGTTATTGAGACTCCAAGAATATTCATTTACAATCGACTATAGACCAGGAAAAGCGATGCAGCATGTCGATGCTCTCAGTCGTAATCCAAATGAACCGCCTTCAGAGATGGAAGTTGCAGGTACGAAAGTTTGTCGTATCGAACAAGAAGATTGGTTAAACACAATGCAGCAACAAGATGAACAAATCTTACAAATCTTGGAAGTACTAGGCAGAAGACCTGAAGATAATAATGAAAAACAAATCCACGCAGATTACCAAATTAGAAATCAGCGACTTTACCGAAAAGTTAATGATGACATCAGATGGGTTGTTCCCAGGGGTGCCATTTGGAAGGTAATACACGAAAACCATGATAAAATGGGACATTTTTCAGAAGACAGGACACTAGAATATATGAAAAGATACTTCTGGTTTCCAAAGATGCGAAGAAAGGTGAAGAAATATATTGCATCGTGTATTGAGTGCGCTTACCACAAGCGTCCTGGTGGAAAGAAAGGAGCTGAAATGCACAATATAGAAAGAACAACAGTACCATTCCAAACGCTACACATGGACCACTTAGGCCCATACCCGAAGAGCAAACGAGGGAACACTCATGTCTTAGCGATTCAAGACAATTTCACAAAATTTATTATTTTGCGAGCTGTGAAGAACACTGAAACAAAACCAGTGTGCCAGGTGATGTACGAGATGACAGGATTATTTGGGTGTCCAAAGTATGTGATAACCGACCGAGGCACAGCCTTCACCGCAAAACAATTTGAGAAGTTATGTAGATCTAACGATATAATACATATCCGAAACGCAACCGCAACACCGAGAGCAAACGGCCAAGTCGAGCGCAGCAATGCAGTAATTGCGGCCGCTATAAACACGATGGCTCAAGAAGATTGTAACTGGGATGATAACATACGGGACATACAGTTTGCAATGAATAGCATGAGAAATAAAACAACGAAACGATGTCCTCATGAACTATTGTTCAATTTTAACCCGAGGAATGCGTTACAAAATGCTCTGATTCTGGCCTTACAAGACGATGATGACGTAGACGATGTGAATATTACACAGAGAAGTGAGGAGGCATTGCAAAATATTCAGCGAGCACAACAAACACAGAAAACGCGGTTTGACAAGCTATACAAGAAGCCACGGCAGTACGAAACAGGAGATCTGGTTTTAGTGGAACGAGAAAGCCAAGCAACTGGAGAGCCCCGGAAACTTGCCGCAAAATTCAAGGGTCCATATTTAGTCGTTGAAGCTTTACCTCATGACCGTTACCGCTTAGGAGACGTCCCAGGAGCAAAAAGAACCCAGCGTTCATTCAATTCGGTATTCTCTGCCGACCGCATGAAACCATGGTGCGCGTTGATGGAAGAAGAAACGGAAAGCGAAACTGAGAATGAGATGGAAGACGATGAACCGGAAGAAGTAGGTATAGATTCTTTATGTTTGCAGACCACCACCTTAGGGCCCGAGGACGGACCCACAAGTCAGGAAAGGCCGACTGTTAGCCAAGTTGAACTTCCCGCGCCAAGTAACTCCCTGATGCGGAGAGAGAGGGCCCGCCGTGCGCCAAAACCAAGATGCGAGTGTGGTTGTTAGAAAGAAGATGGCCGACAACGAGTGAGAGTGACGCGCAAGAGGCGACAAGAAGAATTACTTTTATTTTGTTGTTGTATTCATGTGTATTTTGTGTCAGTTAAATAGATATTGAATTGAAGCTTAGGAGAGTTTTATTCAGTGTCTAACATATATATATATATATATATATATATATATATATATATATATATATATATATATATATATATATATATCTGCACCGTTATGTTGGGACAAGAATACCGTATCTATAGTTTAGAAGGTCGATGGGGTTACTTAACTGCCTGGTACCTCCTGACATGTTGGTACCTTTTTACGGCGTGCTAGAAACGAATGTTGGCTGTTGCTTCGTAACAGATCGGTATCAGTTACTAATGGCACAGACCAATGAAATATGATGTGTTCTTCCACAATTCACTAGATGGCAACACTATCTAAATGTCAAATATGTCAAAAAATATACATTTTTGAGGTTACATTCAAGCATAAAAATTATTTCGCTGTTCTCTGCTTATAAATATTGAATCATCCTTATTTTAAAGTATAAGAGAAAACTAAAGAAAGGAATGTCACGTCTTTCGAGAAAAATCATTTAATAAATATAATTTTAAGATACAAAGACAAATTGGTTATTTCTGGTAAAATTATTTTGATTATTCGGTTCACAGTTCTTCGAACGATCCGCAAATCATCTGCCACCATTATTTGAAAAATCCTCAAATAAAACGCACTGAACAAAAAATGAAAACCTGTATTCAAGAATTGTATATAACATAAGCAATATTTTTGTAATTCTGGTAAAATTGATTTACTTTTCATAGTTACTGGATTTAAGTTATCCTCTTGTTCTGTAACTAAATTTCTGGCAGTTTTTTTCGAAATCTTGTAGCCTTTCTTAAAATCCACTTCAAATATCAAGGTTATTTCGTTTTCTGAAATTTGTAGATCGAAATGTGCGAATTATATTATTAATATTATTGTTTGATGATTTTAAGAAGACATTCTGAACATCAAAATTACATACGAGCAAAATATTACCAATATGACAGGTTGACAGTACGTAACAGTCAGGTAACTGGCCGTGAAATCGCTGTTATATGTAACACAGCTTTCACGATGCATTTTAGGGTAACATATTTTCTAGCACGTGAAATCGTCAGGTACCTGTCTGTTACATGTAACTATGTGATATCTGACGTTCTAGCACTCGGGCCTAAATGTAAATTTGTAAATGCGTCCAATCATTTCACAGTATTTCAAATAATGATTTTGGTGGAGAAAATGACAGTTAAAACATTTTAATTTTGATTTGTCAAATGGATTCTGCAAATATGGATATATTATTAATATTATCTGTAGAATAGAGATTGATTATGATAAAAGTGATAAATATCACATAACTGTCATCCCATTTGTGTCAAACCACGTGTCCCAATATAAGATGATTGGGCACCTTTAATATCTTTAAATTCAATATAAACCAACAAGGTAAGTCGTAAATTTCAAATCTAAATTTATAAATTAAATACATCATAAACCAGCGATTAATATTAATTTAAATAAATATTATAAATGATGATCAAATGTTAGCGCTGTAAATAAGAATATTAAAACACATTTGTCACCCAAACCAGTATATACAGTATTAATACAAAAAAAAAACCACACAATTCGATACTCGTTGCCATTTGTTGTCATAATGTGAGCGTGTTTGTCCCAATTTTCCGCAAATAAATCAACCAATGTTCGCCATTCCATCGTTGTGTTGCTGAGTAGTATAGTAAGGCCACTTGTTCTTCTGAAAAGTACGATGTAAATCGCGTTTAAGGGGAGTAGAAAGATTTCGTGTCGCTAATTTATCCTCGATCGTCTTCAAAAATATTAAAAGAGACTGCGGCTTCTTGCATTCTCTGATAAGAGCAAGTGTTGAGTAGCGCCAGCTTCTCATAATAGTATTGCAACATGGGTTCATCCGGTTTCTTGTTGCGAGCAACCATTTCTTGAAGCAACTCAAAATAATTTTCCTGTGACGGAAATGCCTTTAACAACATAGCCTTCCATGTCTCCCAAGAATGATTTATTCCTTGCAGCGCTTTATACCATATTTCTACATACCCTCTCAAGCGAGATGTTACATACATGATGGTAGTTATTTCGTCCTATTTATACATAGCGCGTAAAGTGAACGTACATACTGAAATTGAGGACGGTTGTTATATAACGCCATGTTGTAATGTTGTTCCAGTTTCGTAATCCAGCTAAAGATAAACGTAATCAATATCCGCACTGTTCTAAACGTTGTGCTGGTGTTATCCAAAAGCTGAAAGTTAAAAACGTTCTGATCCCACTTCTGAAATATTATAAATGATGAATAAATGTTAGCCCTGTAAATAAGAATATTAAAACACATTTATCACCCAAACCAGTATACCGGGTGGCGCTCGAAATCCGTTACATAGGCATTTAACATGGGAAAACCGTTTTTGCTAGCGCGTTGCTCCCTAAAATATTTTAGAAAGAAAATCTTCAAATAAAAGTTGTAGAATATAAAATTCTGCATGTAAATCAGTAAACAAAATGCATTTCGTATGTTTAGTAAATTCAGAAATTGAATATAAATTTTTTAAAAATTTCAGTTTAATAGTGCTAGCCCTGGAATTTAAAGAAAGAAGATAAACAAATGTGTTGATTTAAAAGTCAAATATTGTGATTTTTGTCCAGAAAAATGAGTATTTGAACAGTATAGAAGAATTAAATTATTATTCTGCTTTAGAATTTTACGTTATGATAATTTTATTAAAAAATTAAATTGGAAATAAATTTTTATGACAGATAAACACACGTTTGTTTGTTAAGCTTTTTGTTAATTCCATGGCTATCACTACTTTTGAGTAGATTTTCGACATTTTCATACCTAATTTCTGCTGCTACAAAGCATTCAAAATTAATTTTGCTTATTGATTCAAATGCAGAATTTTATGTTCCATAACTTTTATTTGAAGAATTTTTTTCTAAAATAATATGGGGAGCAACGCGCTAGGAAAAACTGTTTTCCCGTGTTAAATGCCTATGTAACGGATTTCGAGCGCCACACGGTATACAGTATTAATACCGTGACGTACCTACTCCTGTGTTGGGTTTGCTTACTGCTTTCGGGCGCCAATCTGTGAACTGTCTGTTTTAGGGGTAGTTTAGGAATGTGGATAGCTAGTCGGAGGTCCAGGATTATTATTTATAAATGATGTGAAATTTGTAAAACTGAAACATTTTATTAACACACACCAAATGTACAAGCATGTAAATAGAATAAAAAAATATGTCTTGAAAATCTGTCTGTTTGACTTTAACTTGGTATATCTTACTATGCTTGACTGGAATCCTGTCTCTTTGATGACGCACTCTCGCTCGGATTCAGCGACTATCTCGCTGAGGGCAGTTCGCGATGCGCGTGTCGTGGAGTTCTAGACTACAGAAGCTGTAGGCAGACTGATCCTCTTGTTTAGCCGAAGCAGCTATTACAAGAAGTGACTTCTTAGTTAGCCGAGGCAGCTATTGTAAGAAGTGATTTCTTAAGCTCCGCGAATGATATTTATACCCAAATTTGGTTACATTTGGTTGAAATTTTCGCGTTGGAAGAAGGAGATGCTACCGGCCATCTTATTGGTGCGGAGGCGGAGTTGTGTCGCGATGTCTGATTGGCCGAAGCCTGGGTTTATAAATTGTTTACTTATTTTGTGGCTTTAAAATCTACGCAAAAAATAATTTTCCAGCTTTTCCGTGACAGTTATTATCAGGTAGTATATACAATTGAATATTACATAATTACAATAAATAGTCAATATTAAATGTCTCAGTTTCCCTTGAAGACCGTGGCTGGCCGTAGCGCTGGCGTCGCTCAGCTGTGAAAGTTGTCAAATGGATTTCCTAGGGGTTTTCTCTAAGTTCTACGAATGGAATTGTGTTCTTAAGGGTCCTATTATTTTCCAGACAGTTAGGCCCGCCCGTGGATTATGGGTATGCCAGCTGGCAGTAGTTGTACATCCTCACTTGTAACCTGTAAGTTTTCTAAGTGTGCTTTGACAAAAAACATTATTTTCATCCCGATTTCTTAGCACAACCGCCAGAAAAGAATTGGATGACGTTCCCTGCCCTGGTTACAAAGCCCACGGACCGGCTAGGAAGAATGGACATTGCTGGGAAGAAGTTTTCACAAACTCGTGTCTATGGAGAACTGTGTGTCGTCTTTTGCCGGGAAATTTGAAGAAACTGGACGAAAATATGTGACTTCGTCACAATACAAAAAATAACAAATCTAGATGACCGTGGCCCGGCCGAACCCGGTCACGCGGAATCCTCCACGCCGTGACTATTTCTGCAAAAGAATTAACACATGAGAAATACTTAGTGAGGAGGCAATCATTCACAAAATACACGCGCATCCACCACAAAGGAATGTATTGAGAAAACACACGAGAAATAACACACGTATGCAACAAAGTCCAATAGAACAGGGAACATGAAATGTCACCTTATGCGAAACGCATACCTGCTACTCAATAGCAGTGTGGCCCGGACTTACGCGTACATATACTCAACTGTACCTGCCATTACCATCCCTGAGCGGTGTGGTTTATACCGGCACCGAGATATGGTTGCTCAACCAACCTTGCCATTACCACCCCTGGGAATAGGGAGCTACCCTAACCCGAAATCCGCTCAGGTGCTGATCAACCCTAGTGGCTTTACTTCGGCCTTAGGGGCATAGTTACCAAACCAGGATAAAACCATGCCTGCCGTTACCACGCGGTCAATCAGCGAAAACCCACGAGGCTAGCAATCGTGGACACATAGAACAGGGCCCACCCTTATAGCTCTCTCGTCACATCTGGATCCCAAGACCAGAGGCTCTACCGGGCACGACCGATCAACAAGGATTAGGATAAAGGACAACGCATTACTGTTACTATCGTGGACTAAAAGTGTGTGTAAAACTCAACTCACTCACCTGAATCACTACACAAATCAATCACTACGATATCGATATTCTCACACTGAAATCTAGAAATAAACTGAAATAAAATACGTGAATACCAGTATCATTAAATGTAGCTCTTATCCAACAACATCGGTTACTTACCTAAATAGCTAATTAGAGACAAAACATAATAAATTTAATAGAAAATAATCTTACGCAAAATAATTACTGTGACATAAATAAGCTTCATATTGTTAAATTATTTCAATAATTAAATAATTTTGTAAAATTGATTTTTATTTTTACGAAAGAAATACACAAAAAACAGTAATAATTACACCGTGACTTCCAAAATATTCTCTCACGGAGTGACTAATGTTGTACACTAGTTATTTCAAATAACCATAGTCGGTGTTGGATAAAGTTTATTTACAAAATTGAATTTAACTAAAACGATTAATATGTTATCTGACAGGATTATTTTCTTCGGTATCTGCTTCCCAAGGTCAACAAATCACATGACTGTTGGCATCGTAATAATATTTTCATCAAATGGAATTATTTTTTACACTTATTATTTTTCATATGTATTTTTAAACTAGAATTTTGTGTAAATGATTTATTACATGTTGGGCATTTATATGCTCTTATTCCAGTGTGAATTGTCATATGTCTTCTTAAAGTAGATTTTTCTGTAAATGATTTATTACATGTCGTGCATGTATATGCTTTTATCCCACTATGAATTTTCATATGGTTTTTTAAACTAGCATTTTGTGTAAATGACTTATTACATGTCGTGCATTTATATGCTCTTATTCCACTATGAATTGCCATATGTAATCTTAAACTAGCATTTTGTGTGAATGATTTATTACATGTCGGACATTTATATGCTCTAATTCCAGTGTGAATTGGGCTATGTTTGTTTAGATAACTTCTATGTGTAAATCGTTTGTTGCATATTTTACATTTATAGTCTTTTATTCCACTGTGAATTGCCATATGTGCGTTTAAATGAGAATTGCTTATAAATGATTTATTACATGTCGTGCATTTATATGCTTTTATTCCGCTATGAATGTTCATATGCGCATTTAAACTATATTTCGTTGTAAATGATTTATGACATGTTGGACACTGACAGTCTTTTATTTGACTGTGACTTTTAATATGATTGGATAGATGATTACTTTGTGTAAATTGTTTATTACAAATTGTACATTTGTAGTCTTTTATTCCACTATGAATTTTCACATGATTTATTAAATGAAATTTATTTATAAATGATTTACTACAAGTAGCACATTCAAATATTCCAATTCTTGTGTGTATTTTCATATGGCTTGTCAAGTTTGACTTCCGCGTAAAACTCTTATTACAAATAATGCAATAAAAACCGTTTGAATTAGCATTTTTAGAATTCTGAATATCATTATTTATAATAATCGAGCTGGCATATGCTTTATCAATCTGATTATCATCATCAGAAATACATTCATCCTTCTTCACACTTTGCAAAATATTTTCATATAATTCACGATCCATAGCAGTTTCTTCCAGCGGTTCTTCTTTAATTGTTTCTAAATTTTGATAATAATTAGTTATTGCTGTCGAATGTTCCATGATCTCCGTGCTGCTTTCCATGATTGCTTCTTGATCAATTAATTAACGACTGAAGATTCGTTTCCCAAATAGAACAGATACAAACAAGAATTCTTTCCAACTTAATAATTGTCTGAAACAAAATTTTCGTAAACTAGTAAATATTTTTTCAGAACACCTAATTATTTATTTTTATTACGGGATGTGACTATAATCGAATTTCAATATATGTCATAAAATATAAAACTAACCACTGTAGCTTCTCATTACAATAATAAAAACTAAACATGAGTTTTAATAGAATTTTTATTAGCAAATTATGAATTCGAAAAAACGTATGTTGAGAAAGCAAATACAAACATGATATTTAGAACAAAGAAAATTGTAATATTGCTTTTTACTTAACTTTTGATATTGTATTTGCAGTTTATTGCAACACCAACAAAAACTTTCTTAATACATGGCTTAATGAACATTTTGAATATTACTACACACTGCAAATATACTTACAACTTGGATGATTTTCTAAAAGGAGTTTATGTACTACTTCAAATAGCCTATATAAATAACCTTAAAAGTCTTCCTAAAGAATAGTAAAACAAAGAAGTTTACGTCGATAATGCAATCATCCGTTTGAAGTTTGGAAATGTGTATCAGTGAAATACTTTCAGAATGATGAAGCTTTTGTACTTCTGGAAATATATGACTCAATATCAGCAAAAGAGAAGAATTAAAAACCAGGTTATATGCAAAACTTACTAAATTTAATTGCAACCACCACCACAAAGACCCTTAACCAAAATTATAAAGACGCCAACACCTAATCTAAACGCTAAACCAAATGACATTTTGTTTTACGTTATCATAGATGGCACTGAAGACTAAAGCTTGCTTTGCACGTGATTTACACAATAACAATCTATTATTTTAAATAACTCGATTATTTTAAATATTATGAAAAAAATTGAAAAAGTTTTTTTAAAATTAAAATGTCTATAAATTGGTAATATATGTTTTTCTATAGAATGTTCTACCTTTACGTAATTGTAATGTATCTTCATATTTTCAAATACAGCCTATATACATGCTGTCCTAAATTAATTGGTACACCAATGGGATCTCAGAAACTATTTACTTTATCAATAAGTATTTTTCAACATTCTTTCAATTGAATTGCATGAAATATTAATATTTATTTAGTAATAATAAAACTAATTTATTAAAATAACGTTTTTACCTCCCATTATCCATAGGTAAGGGAGATAATGTAATCGTGCCAAAAATTCGATGGTGTTTTCAGTAAATAAGCACGAATTAGAGTCCCCTCAACACGTTTTTACTATTTTTACGATGATGATGATATATATATATATATATATATATATATATATATATATATATATATATATATATATATATATATATATATATATATATATATATATATATATATTGTGACGACGACCCTGCTACGGGAGTGTCGGGGGTCGACATCACAATCTCTCTCTTCCTTACTTGCGGGATTTTTATGCTCGGGCGCCGTTCGGTTATCTGAAAGAGAGAGGGTAGGTCGCCTCGGATAGCGGCAGTGGAGTGAGGTTAGGGTATTCACAATAGAAACACGTGGAGAATATAAATTGTTTAATGTTTTAAAATAAAAAAATGTTAATTACAACACCATAAAATAAAGTGGAAAAACCTGACCCTATGACCATATAGACGATCGTGACAATGACCACGGGCCGTGAAGCGACCCAAACTTAACAAAGGTAACAAAATGAAATAAACTCTAACTTGAAAACTAACTTTACGTTTTATTCTCAGAGCGGACGGCTGGTGAGACTAAGTGTCGTTCTCGGACGACTACACTCACCAAAATCTTTCTATCACTCGATAGCGACGAAATACGGTAGAGACCAAATTCTCTATTTCTCGGCGGCGGCGGCGGCGGCGGATTAGCTCAGAGACGGGACCCTTGTGCAGAAGTCGGCTCGAGTAGTACTCTAAGACCAGAGAAGTCAGCAGCTGACTAGCCTCTGGGAGACTGATTTGTCTGTGTGATTCGGCGATTTTTATATCCTATTTTGGTGGAGGTGGAAATCCCAAAATTCAAATGGTGGGGCCACTAGTGGGGGTATCTTTTTGTAAAACTCTGATGGCGCTGTGATCGTTTTACAATAAAAGAAAATATTTAATTTAATAAAATGTGCAAAAATAATAGATGGTCATATTTTCCCTACAGTTACAATATTTACACAACCATACAATTTACATTTTAATAAATTACCATTTACAATATTTTACAACTTACTAGTGCTGCCAAACGTGATGACATTTGCAAGTACAATTGTCAAATGTCAAATATACGAGTCGTAATACAAAACAAACATATTGTTATTACATTGTTATCACAAAGTGTCTACAACAATTACAATGCTAGGAAACATTGTGCCAAACGTTTACATCGTTTTCTTTACAATATCGGTAAGTTACACAAAACATTTTATTGTACTTTGCTAATGAGATTTACTTTGCAGGTTAAACTATTACAACAATTGTTTCCTTATCCCCTGAATGACTAAAACACAGGTAAGTACCTTGTTCTTAATTGACGATAGTGCTAATGTTCTACTTTATAGGTTTTACGAGAAAAATGTGTGACTGAATCACTAAAATCATTCGCAACAGCTTTAACAACTGGAGGAAACATTTACGACGGGGTTCGGATTTTCAAGTGTTAACTGTGGCTTGGTGGTTTATAAATAGTTCACCCAAGTATTTCTAGTGGAAACGGGACCACTTCGTTACAATATATATATATATATATATATATATATATATATATATATATATATATATATGTGTGTGTGTGTGTGTGTGTGTGTGTGTGTGACGATTTTGTCGTCCACGATAACTCTTATACCAAACTTCCAAATATATCTATTTTCCGTATTCAAGCTTCCTGCATCCATATAAGGAGTTGATTAGATTTTGGGTAAAATTGGATAAATGGAAGTGATACTTTACTTCAAGCCCATAACAGTTTTAATGAAAAACTATATTAAAATATAATCCAAAACTTATCAATTTTACCAACGTATTATATTTTTGTTAAAATTGATAAACCGAAAGTGATACTTTTCTTGAAGCTCTGAACAGGTTTTCGTGAAAAATACATTATCATATAATACAAAACTTTTAAAATTTGGTATTTAAGACTTTTATATTAATGAAAACAAGATATTATATTTTTGTTAAAATTGATAAACCGGAAGTGGTACTTTACTGGAAGCTCTAAACAGATTTTCTTGAAAAAATATATTAAAATATAACACAAAACTTCTTAAATTTGGTATTTGAAACTCGTATATAATTTGAAACAACATATTATATTTTAACTATATATGATAAACCGGATGTGGTACTTAATTTGCAACTTATGGCCAGTTGCACCAACGTTAAAGAGATACATAGTTATAAATTACATAAACTTAGGGAATCCTTAAATTTTCATTCTGTTGCATGAATCAAATTTAGGTGTTCCTTAGTGTAACATATTGACAAAATGTTGATGGACACTGGTTTATATTATTGTTTAAACTGGCTGGTGTACGTTTTTGTAAAAATATTGTAAGTTACTGTTCGGCAGTTGAAGTCTGGTTATCGATGAATAAAGTAACAAAGTTGGTGATTGAACTAAATCTTTTAATAGGGTATTCTCCGAGAACTGCCAACATTAAAAATTTATATAAAATATTAGTGTTGATCGGTAAACAAGAGGGAAAAAACAAAAAAACGTATTATAAATTGATTGTTGCAAAAGATATCAAGCATTTAAATTTTGCTGATGTACTAGATGACCTTCCAATGGGAGACTAGTTGAAATCCCTACTCCGTGTTCAAATGCGATAAGAGGTCGCATGAACCACTGATAGCCCACCGCTGGTACTGTACAACTAGTACGTCACTATCACGTGACACAACAAAATCAAATTTTAAAAATTAATATCTCGCTTA
Source organism: Harpalus rubripes (assembly GCA_963082715.1). Taxonomy (NCBI): domain Eukaryota; kingdom Metazoa; phylum Arthropoda; class Insecta; order Coleoptera; family Carabidae; genus Harpalus; species Harpalus rubripes. The sequence goes on from OY720461.1 coordinate 15,182,488, forward strand.
TTAAAAGTAATATTTAACTCAGGTTTTCACAGGTACTCTTAGATATACCTGTTCTTCAAGAAAAAAAAATTAAAAAAAAAAGGGAGAATACCCTATTGACGAACCCTAAATATTAAATCCCTTAAAAATCATCACACTTAGCTAAGGAATATATAATTCAAAATCAAGTGATCTAAAATGACAAAACTAAAAATAATTAATGAAAAAATATGTTTTTGGATATATTTTGTCAATTCCAACGATCACAAATACACTAGATATAATCTTAAAGCATTTGTTTTGTTTTCGGCTGGACAGAAAGAGACAACTAAGGATAGAGATATGTTAAGTCTCTTTATGGAGTATTCGCTAGATGTCACTGCTTGTTTTATTAACATGAACTGTACTATATTTGAAACATTTGAATTATTATTAACGAAAAGCATTTATAAAATGTATGAAACAAATTGATATTAGTATTAGGAAATGATAAAAAGAATTATACATAATTATGTATATAATTCTATTGATTTTTAAACAATATTGTTTTTGTGTACATGCTTATTATTCTATTTGTAGCTTTTTCTAAATTTATTTTTGTGGTGGATTTTGAAATAAATGTCTAAAATTAAATAGATCAATTGAATGCCATGATTATTTAATTCATCCTGGTCCAGGATATGGTTATATATACAATCCAAAATTCCCGTAGGTATATTTCTCATGGTAGTATTAATTAATTGTTTTTCAAATTAATAAGAGTTTTTAGAATTACGCACATTTTATTTCAAAACTCACTTGAAAAAGACAGATTTATAGAGAATAATGAAACTGTAAAACTTTGTACAAACAAAACTGGGCTGATTTTGTAACTTTAAATTCTGTCTGATTTCAAATTTTGTCGGAATTGGATTTTCCCCACTACGAATTCTACTGCTCCAGACCATTAGAATTTCCAATTATTTCTCAGGATAGATTTCAAGTATGAAATCTGACAGAATTGAGATTTTCCCAATTCTTTCTCCGAATAGATTTCAAATTCTACTGGTCTGGAGTAGGGAAAACCCAATTCTGACAGAATTTAAAATCGAGACCTGAACGACTTCACAGCTTCCAAACAAAGGAACATAATGTCACAAATACATTATAAGTATCGTAGAGACATCTCTCGACAAACTTTAGAGTTGACTTTATATATCTCTATCTCAAGTTGTCTCTTTCTGTCCAGCCGAGAACGTAACAAACAATAGTGAGATATAGGGCATGTTTTGTTTAGTATATTTGTGGTCGTTGGTCAATTCTGTTATATATATATATATATATATATATATATATATATATATATATATATATATATATATATATATATATATATATATATATATATATATATATATATACACGAATAAAGACATGGTAAGACTGTGTGTCAGTGATAAAGTTTGTAACCTATTTCCATTTTAATTAGTTTTATTTGTTTCGTTTAAATTCTTATTAATATTAAGGTAAGTCATATTATTATTAATTGCCAAATATTGTTGCATTTGTATTTTAGTTCAATATATTTTTTTAGATGGCAGAAGAAGTAAAGAAACGAGATCGTGATATGAGTTTTTCTATTCAAGAAAAGGAAACACTATTACATATTATAAATTTTAAACAAATTATCGAAAATAAAAAAAATCTGATGTGGACACCACACGACTTCCTTGTACGCAAGACGAATATGAAGATGAAGTATAGACCCAATTATAAAATTGCACGTGTTTGACGTAATTTGACATTAACATCTATTTTTTATTTTTTTGTTATAGCAAGCTTTATGACAAAAACCAAAAAGTATATAAGTTTTAAATTTACATATCTCGCTTATACAATGGGCTAATGTAATAATACTTGATGTGCTACACGCAGAATTTAATTCTCTAAAACTGTTATTTGAAGCATTTATTTCTAAAATCAAAATGAAACCATTTTATTCAAGAAAAACTGTCAACAACTTCAGGTAATATATCACTTCCGGTTAGCCTGTTTTAACCAAAATCTGCTATGTTATTCCAATTGATATAAAAGTCTTATATACCAAATTTGAAACGTTTTGGATTATATTTTAATATAGTTTTTCATTAAAATCAAATAAAGTACCATTTCTGGAAATTATGTAATGACCAAAAAGGGAGGTGCACAACTAGATGTTATAGAAGTCCTAAATACAAAATTTCAACTTTCTACGGCTTACCGTTTTTGAGTTATGCGAGATACGTACGTACAGACGTCACGACGAAATTAGAATGGATTCAGGAATGGTTAAAATGGATATTTCCGTTGAAATCTCAAAACCGAAATTTTTCGCGATTACAATACTTCATTTACTTCGTACAAGGAAGTAAAAAGAACAGTTGATGAGAATTAAATTGTTAAATAAAGAAGATTAATTATAATTGATTATTGTAAATGTTTATTTATTTTATTATTTTACAAAATAACTATAATAGTTGTTTAGTTTGTTTATTTTTTTATAAACTTAGTATAGCTATGTTCATAATTAGTATATTAATGTATTCAAGATAATATTTGAAAGACAAAAATAATAAAGTTAATTTATACTTTTCTTTTACAATCTTGCAAAGTAATTATTTGCAAAAGTTATTTCTCACATCAATCTCGATAGCTGCATTGTTCCTATTATTAACATACGGCAACATTGGTATTTGTCCGTCATCTACTAATTGTTGCAAAACATGATTTTCGGCTTTTGGCCCAGGCATTGGTTCTGGTTCATTCATCAATCTTGCAATGTTATGAAGTATTGCCGTTTAATCTGCAGCCATACGCAAGAATTGGAAAGCGTCTTTTCCAAACACCACATAGATTTCCTATTATTGATCTAGTACGGACATGCGACTCATTAAATAATTGTTGTGCTGGTGTTGTTCTATGACATCACGTCCAACGACTAAGCTACATTTGAGTGTGTGTCAGGATTTGAAAGAACCATCAGAAATCGATCTGGAATTTTTGTAAGTTTTCTCAAACATTGATGCTGATTTTCCTAACAGGAAACAAAACTGGGTGTTAACACGTTGCTTTTTAATGTCCAACATTAAAAAATCGCCGAACACGTCAAAGAGCACTCACGAAAAAAATCATACTGACCTCTTAGATGTTTCCTCAAGGATGACCACTCGGACAGAAAATAATAGGGGATTACAGCTCAATCGAATTAAGAGAAATTAGTAAAAAATTGTGAAAGTATATGCTTAATAATGAATATTTATAAAGAAATAAAATGATATTATTGAAATACTTCGGAGCTCGTCACTCATATGAAATTCATATATACAGGGTGTAAATGAAATAACTGCATTAAATTTAACCAGTAATGTACCTCGACGAGAGCAACAATATTTCTTAATAACTTTTTTTTCTAAGTCTTAGATTTTGAGTTAAAATTCTTTAAAGATTTGTTGCATATTTCGTTACCCGCCTATGGAGAACAAAGAGACAAATGGCTGCGCTGCCGTATTCAAGTGAGATACAAACAGCTCAAAAATTCTCGGTTATCGGTTACACTTACAGTCACAGTCATTAATAAACGAATCAAGGGAAATAACATTATTATTAATTAATACGTAATAGTACAATTTTTAAAATAAATAAATTTAAATATTGGATAACAAAAGAATAAAGTTGTGTATTGAACCAGGCTTTTAATCACGTGAATAGTGGAAGACAAGGAGAAACGAGGTAACGAGACGAAGAGCAAAAGCATAGTTATTAGGTTATGAGATGATTATTTATTGTCGACAAATCATAATAGTTTAAATACGTTATTCAAAAAATGTAAGTACAAACTTTTGTCCATTTAAAAGAAGTACATGAGTACCAATAATTAGTCGGCTATTTATTGTTCCCCAAACATTTTTTAATGAAAATTTTTACATCATTTTCGTCTGTCAAGATGTGTATTGTGCATAATAAATACACCTACCCAAGTAAATTGAGTCTCATAAATGAACATTATGAGCCATTCCCAAAATTGAAGTCTATTATGTGCTGAAAACATTGAACTTTTTGCACATGGTATGGATACAACTGTTGCTTTTTTAAAAATTGTCATATGTGACACTCCGTATTGTGATAAAGATGTACAAGATTAACAAATGTGCGAATATTAAGAACAGAATAATTTGGTGATGATTTGGAAACGCTCCGTGTAAATGCGTTGGCAACTCCATGACACTGTCTTTATGTGAACCGTGATGTCAAGTAAAATGTAGTACAGATACGAGTAAAAAGTAAATAAATAAACCATAGGTAAGTAATTACAATGTCTGTGTACTCGCATTTTGACTGAATTTTACCTTATAAACAAGTTTATTACTAATGTCAAAATTTAATTGCAACAATTGACAGGACTGTCAATTGCTAAAACAAAATTTTTCATAGCTATTGCTGCTGCATTCAAATATCACAAAAATATTTGGAACGACTCGTCAATTTACGGGGTGGTAAAAATGCTAAAAAATATGCGATTTCGAGAAAAAGTTATTAAGAAATATTGTTGCTCTCGATGAGTTATACTACTGGTCAAATTTAATGCACTTATTTTATTTACACCCTGTATATATATATATATATATATATATATATATATATATATATATATATATATGTTAGGAATAATGTGAGTAAAGGAGAGGATTATAACAAATCAAACAACTGTTCCCTTTTAAATTATTATATTGAACCATTTCTCTGAACGTTTACAACTCAACTGACTACTAATTCTTCCTTAATTGGTGACCAGCCGTGATCAATGACGTAACGATGTAGTTACGTTGGCATTTGCCTGGGCTACAGTAATTAATGTACAGTTATTAGCAATTATAACAGTCATATCCTAACACGGCCATCCTGCAAACTGTGCGCCCTCGCACAGCTATCGTTGTCCACACCCTCTGCAGAAATGAAGCGCTATGATGCTTCAACCATCATTTATCCAAACAATGGTTATTTAATCTCCACGGCCATTTAAGGTTCAAACAATGGCTTTTTAAAGTTCAATACATTCGCCATTAAAGGCTCAAAACAAATAAATCAATTCAACTCGACGCTACCAGGGCTCAAAACAAACATATCAAATCAATTCGGCGCTACAGAGCTCAAAACAAACAAATCAAATCAACTCGGCGCTATAGAGCTCAAAACAAACAAATCAAATAAACTCGGCGCTACAGAGCTCAAAACAAACAAATCAAATAAACTCGGCGCTACAGAGCTCAAAACAAACAAATCAAATCAACTCGGCGCTACAGAGCTCAAAACAAACAAATCAAATCAACTCGGCGCTACAGAGCTCAAAACAAACAAATCAAATCAACTCGGCGCTATAGAGCTCAAAACAAACAAATCAAATAAACTCGGCGCTACAGAGCTCAAAACAAACAAATCAAATAAACTCGGCGCTACAGAGCTCAAAACAAACAAATCAAATCAACTCGGCGCTACAGAGCTCAAAACAAACAAATCAACTTGGCGCTACAGAGCTCAAAACAAACAAATCAAGTCAACTCGGCGCTACAGAGCTCAAAACAAACAAATCAAATCAACTCGGCGCTACAGAGCTCAAAACAAACAAATCAAATCAACTCGGCGCTATAGAGCTCAAAACAAACAAATCAAATAAACTCGGCGCTATAGAGCTCAAAACAAACAAATCAAATCAACTCGGCGCTACAGAGCTCAAAACAAACAAATCAAATCAACTCGGCGCTACAGAGCTCAAAACAAACAAATCAAATCAACTTGGCGCTACAGAGCTCAAAACAGACAAATCAAGTCAACTCGGCGCTACAGAGCTCAAAACAAACAAATCAAATCAACTTGGCGCTACAGAGCTCAAAACAAACAAATCAAGTCAACTCGGCGCTACAGAGCTCAAAACAAACAAATCAAATCAACTCGGCGCTACAGAGCTCAAAACAAACAAATCAAATCAACTTGGCGCTACAGAGCTCAAAACAAACAAATCAAGTCAACTCGGCGCTACAGAGCTCAAAAAAAACAAATCAAATCAACTTGGCGCTACAGAGCTCAAAACAAACAAATCAAGTCAACTCGGCGCTACAGAGCTCAAAACAAACAAATCAAATCAACTCGGCGCTACAGAGCTCAAAACAAACAAATCAAATCATCTCGGCGCTATAGAGCTCAAAACAAACAAATCAAATAAACTCGGCGCTATAGAGCTCAAAACAAACAAATCAAATCAACTCAGCGCTACAGAGCTCAAAACAAACAAATCAAATCAACTCGGCGCTACAGAGCTCAAAACAAACAAATCAAATCAACTCGGCGCTACAGAGCTCAAAACAAACAAATCAAATCAACTCGGCGCTACAGAGCTCAAAACAAACAAATCAAATCAACTCGGCGCTACAGAGCTCAAAACAAACAAATCAAATCAACTCGGCGCTACAGAGCTCAAAACAAACAAATCAAATCAACTCGGCGCTATAGAGCTCAAAACAAACAAATCAAATAAACTCGGCGCTATAGAGCTCAAAACAAACAAATCAAATCAACTCGGCGCTACAGAGCTCAAAACAAACAAATCAAATCAACTCGGCGCTACAGAGCTCAAAACAAACAAATCAAATCAACTCGGCGCTACAGAGCTCAAAACAAACAAATCAAATCAACTTGGCGCTACAGAGCTCAAAACAAACAAATCAAATCAACTCGGCGCTATAGAGCTCAAAACAAACAAATCAAATAAACTCGGCGCTATAGAGCTCAAAACAAACAAATCAAATCAACTCGGCGCTACAGAGCTCAAAACAAACAAATCAAGTCAACTCGGCGCTACAGAGCTCAAAACAAACAAATCAAATCAACTCGGCGCTACAGAGCTCAAAACAAACAAATCAAATCAACTCGGCGCTATAGAGCTCAAAACAAACAAATCAAATAAACTCGGCGCTATAGAGCTCAAAACAAACAAATCAAATCAACTCGGCGCTACAGAGCTCAAAACAAACAAATCAAATCAACTCGGCGCTACAGAGCTCAAAACAAACAAATCAAATCAACTTGGCGCTACAGAGCTCAAAACAAACAAATCAAGTCAACTCGGCGCTACAGAGCTCAAAACAAACAAATCAAATCAACTTGGCGCTACAGAGCTCAAAACAAACAAATCAAGTCAACTCGGCGCTACAGAGCTCAAAACAAACAAATCAAATCAACTCGGCGCTACAGAGCTCAAAACAAACAAATCAAATCAACTTGGCGCTACAGAGCTCAAAACAAACAAATCAAGTCAACTCGGCGCTACAGAGCTCAAAAAAAACAAATCAAATCAACTCGGCGCTACAGAGCTCAAAACAAACAAATCAAATCATCTCGGCGCTATAGAGCTCAAAACAAACAAATCAAATAAACTCGGCGCTATAGAGCTCAAAACAAACAAATCAAATCAACTTGGCGCTACAGAGCTCAAAACAAACAAATCAAGTCAACTCGGCGCTACAGAGCTCAAAAAAAACAAATCAAATCAACTTGGCGCTACACAGCTCAAAACAAACAAATCAAGTCAACTCGGCGCTACAGAGCTCAAAACAAACAAATCAAATCAACTCGGCGCTACAGAGCTCAAAACAAACAAATCAAATCATCTCGGCGCTATAGAGCTCAAAACAAACAAATCAAATAAACTCGGCGCTATAGAGCTCAAAACAAACAAATCAAATCAACTCAGCGCTACAGAGCTCAAAACAAACAAATCAAATCAACTCGGCGCTACAGAGCTCAAAACAAACAAATCAAATCAACTCGGCGCTACAGAGCTCAAAACAAACAAATCAAATCAACTCGGCGCTACAGAGCTCAAAACAAACAAATCAAATCAACTCGGCGCTATAGAGCTCAAAACAAACAAATCAAATAAACTCGGCGCTATAGAGCTCAAAACAAACAAATCAAATCAACTCGGCGCTACAGAGCTCAAAACAAAAAAATCAAATCAACTCGGCGCTACAGAGCTCAAAACAAACAAATCAAATCAACTCGGCGCTACAGAGCTCAAAACAAACAAATCAAATCAACTCGGCGCTACAGAGCTCAAAACAAACAAATCAAATCAACTCGGCGCTACAGAGCTCAAAACAAACAAATCAAATAAACTCGGCGCTACAGAGCTCAAAACAAACAAATCAAATAAACTCGGCGCTACAGAGCTCAAAACAAACAAATCAAATCAACTCGGCGCTACAGAGCTCAAAACAAACAAATCAAATCAACTCGGCGCTACAGAGCTCAAAACAAACAAATCAAATCAACTCGGCGCTATAGAGCTCAAAACAAACAAATCAAATAAACTCGGCGCTATAGAGCTCAAAACAAACAAATCAACTCGGCGCTACAGAGCTCAAAACAAACAAATCAAATCAACTCGGCGCTACAGAGCTCAAAACAAACAAATCAAATCAACTCGGCGCTACAGAGCTCAAAACAAACAAATCAAATCAACTTGGCGCTACAGAGCTCAAAACAAACAAATCAAGTCAACTCGGCGCTACAGAGCTCAAAACAAACTAATCAAATAAACTCGGCGCAACAGAGCTCAAAACAAACAAATCAAATCAACTCGGCGCTATAGAGCTCAAAACAAACAAATCAAATAAACTCGGCGCTATAGAGCTCAAAACAAACAAATCAAATCAACTCGGCGCTACAGAGCTCAAAACAAACAAATCAAATCAACTCGGCGCTACAGAGCTCAAAACAAACAAATCAAATCAACTCGGCGCTACATAGCTCAAAACAAACAAATCAAATCAACTCGGCGCTACAGAGCTCAAAACAAACAAATCAAATAAACTTGGCGCTACAGAGCTCAAAACAAACAAATCAAGTCAACTCGGCGCTACAAAGCTCAAAACAAACAAATCAAATCAACTCGGCGCTACAGAGCTCAAAACAAACAAATCAAATAAACTCGGCGCTACAGAGCTCAAAACAAACAAATCAAATCAACTCGGCGCTACAGAGCTCAAAACAAACAAATCAAATCAACTCGGCGCTACAGAGCTCGAAACAAACAAATCAAATCAACTCGGCGCTACAGAGCTCAAAACAAACAAATCAAATCAACTTGGCGCTACAGAGCTCAAAACAAACAAATCAAGTCAACTCGGCGCTACAGAGCTCAAAACAAACAAATCAAATCAACTCGGCGCTACAGAGCTCAAAACAAACATATCAAATCAACTCGGCGCTATAGAGCTCAGAACAAACAAATCAAATAAACTCGGCGCTATAGAGCTCAAAACAAACAAATCAAATCAACTCGGCGCTACAGAGCTCAAAACAAACAAATCAAATCAACTCGGCGCTACAGAGCTCAAAACAAACAAATCAAATCAACTCGGCGCTACAGAGCTCAAAACAAACAAATCAAATCAACTCGGCGCTACAGAGCTCAAAACAAACAAATCAAATAAACTCGGCGCTACAGAGCTCAAAACAAACAAATCAAGTCAACTCGGCGCTACAGAGCTCAAAACAAACAAATCAAATAAACTCGGCGCTACAATCATGTCATTTCAATTCAGCGTACAATCATTTCATTTCAACTCGGCGTACAATCATTTCATTTAAACTCCGCGTAAAACAAAACCTTCAATTCAACTCAATGGTGCAAAGGCTTAAAACAAATTCTCCTATTTAATCAAAGATGCGAAGACTTGAATAAATATTTCAATTAAATTACATGTTCAGACCCAGGGCCTACTTCAATCCAGTACTATATTCGCACATAAATTTAATTGATATTCTGAACCAACTGAATCCAGAATTACAATAACTAAACTTGAAATATTTGTTTTTTTTTTACTGAGCTCATGTATTTCACCAGACTCCTTATTCTTCAATTCTAAAACATATGGCATCCAATCTGCAGTTACGCGTAAAGCGCCATTGGCCTACAACAAAGCTTCATACAAAACGTTACTGGCTTTCAACATGTTTTGATGTTGAGCGTTACTGACTTCTAATATTCAAACCAAAACTATCACCAAAGGTTTAGCTTCCTACAAATTTTTAGATTCATATCGCTAATATTTTCCACAACAAGGGACCATAAAATGATCAACACCATTTTCCCAAACTCTAGTAAAATCTGTTCCTGTGGGGCTTATGTGGTTGGACTTCCACCGGTTTCCCTCACCGAATTTTTGCTTGCATCCAGTAAAGCAAGTGAGTGGATTAAACCATAATCTAAAAGGAGTCGACGGCACTCAGCGGCCACGGGATGAGACTCACTCGAATATTCTGCTACTTGTCACCAACAAATAGGCTAGCCTTCAGACTACATATGATTATAAAACATGTTTCGCAGTCACATCCTAAAAAAAATATTATATTTGTAAAAATATAAACCGCTCGTTCATCCTGACTTTAATTTCAGTTTTTATTAGATTCAAGTAAATCTTCTTAGGCCGTTATACTCGCGAATTCCCACGCTTAACGGTAACGGTTGTGTAATGAAACACGAGGCAGTATTTTTAAGTGTAAGCTAATGTCATTATTAATCATTATTATCTGCTTAGGAGTGCAAAATGTGCTTGTTCAAGCAATGGACTCAATCTGCCATAAGCCATAGTCTCTTTAAATTTTATGTACCATTGGGTCAAACCTCCCAATCGTCAACTTTTCATATACTGGCTTGTACCAATTCATTTTTGCAGGTCCTCCATTATTAAAATTTTCTCGCTTTACGAATTACAATTTTTATCAATATTTTTTTTTTTGTCACAAAATGGTTTTTTTTATCTCAGTAAAGCATTCGACTGTGTTGATCACTCTCTTTTATTATCTAAGCTGGAAGAACTCGGTATTCGTGGGGTTTCTCTCTCATAGATTGTCAGCTTTTTAAATAATAGACCAATACGTTGCTTCTAAGCACAGTGATCAATTCTCTAAGAATCAAACTATAAAGTCACAAGTACTACATTACCGTGGATAATTTATGTTAATGATTAAACTACTTCTTCAACGAACGACTGTCTTCTGATTCCATATGCAGATGACAATAGTCTAATTGCGTCGGGTAAAGATACTATTATATAACTCATAAGTGTAATACGGACGTTAATTGTTATTGTGTGCTTCTGTGGCTCTACAACACAAGAGACTAGTTCCATGTCCTGAATACCAAGCCAAATGTAACCAAAAACAGCCCAGAAAAAATAGGCTTAATTACACACAATAAACCTCCCCAATAAATTAAAGTTGACAAAAACATTAACTTTTTCAAAAAAAAACCAAAATCTTTTCTTTTACAATTCAGTCCTTACAGTATTGGCGAATATGTTAACTTTCAACTCATACAATGATATCCATATTCCCCGCTTATGTATGCACCCATATAATATTCTTGACTTATTCCATACACATTGTATTATCAACGGCAACAAATTGATCATCATTACTACCACTATTACGTTTGTATTTCCAAGTGTAAATTCCGTCTTTGTGCCCTGTGTTTCCTTTACGTCTAAAATTACTGGAATCTACAAATCAGTGCTAAGAAAACAAATTTATAAAAAATATTGTTACAACAAATCCAGCCAATCTTTACATAATGAACCATTAGAATGCAATGAGGAATTTTACTGTACAGGTAGCATCATAACCACAGACGCAGGGGCTAAAATAAATATAATTAGTACAATAACAAAAAAATATATATAAAAAACAAGCACTTCGTATAATGAAAATCAAAAATGTTCAAACTGTTCTCCTCCTCATATACGCCTGTAAAACATGCAAGGTCATCATAAAATATGAATACGATTATTTGAGTAACTCTGTTTTAAGAAATTTGTACTAGTTCTTTTCTCGCTGTCAAAATACTAAACAAATGAGAATCTCGATCTACCATGAAAAATAAGAGAAAAAAAATTGAACAAAGCTGCTTTAAAAAGAAGCTGACTGCATCTTGTATCGTGCAATAAAAGTTGTCAACCTCTTACCAGCATTTGAAGAACATTTACCTTAAACTCATTACCAACGATTTCAAAATAACCAAACCAATTAGTTGCATCGCCAGTCTGCGATTTTGAAACTGCTAGCTCCGCTTCAGTGCCTGCCAATACTTTAATCAATCCGGCTATTGTGGTCTGCGATGTACTTGGTGATTATTCCACTTTAGTTGACAACACACTTCGCGCAACACTTCACAATAAAACGTATATTAAAAAAATCACCAAACTTAGTGCAACGCGAGTGATCCCACTTCTGATGTTAGGAATAATGTTAGTAAAGGAGAGGATTATAACAAATCAAACAACTGTTCCCTTTTAAATTATTATATTGAACCATTTCTCTGAACGTTTACAACTCAACTGACTACTAATTCTTCCTTAATTGGTGACCAGCCGTGATCAATGACGTAACGATGTAGTTACGTTGGCATTTGCCTGGGCTACAGTAATTAATGTACAGTTATTAGCAATTATAACAGTCATATCCTAACATATATATATATATATATATATATATATATATATATATATATATATATATATATATATATATATATATATATTATTTTGATTGGCGGTTCAAAGACCACCTATAAATATATAACGAATACCGAGTTAGGGGCGCAGCTTACTACCATTGGAAGTAGAGAAATTCAAATAGCGGAGGCGTGGCTATCAGTCGAGTAGTGCAAATTCTCAAACAGTTTTTATTTGAATAGAAATATTTTGCATTATGTCGACTTGTGCAGTATAATAATTTACATTTATTTTTATAAATATAATTTAGAAATAGCATATATTTCAAAAACATTTAGGTCCACGAAGAAAATAGTTTGATATTAAAACTTATATACGTGACGTCACATCTATATTTTCAAATTTCGGAGGATTGTAACTCGCTTATTAATATAAATTTTTTCACCGACAGTCTTAGTTTTACTTATACGTTCAGATGAAATTATAAAAAAATCTGATGTGGGCACCACACGACTTCCTTGTACACAAGACCAATATGAAGTATAGACCCAAGTATAAAATTGCACGTATTTGACGTAATTTGATATTAACATATTTTTTATTTTTTGTTATTTTTTGTCCTAATCCATAGCAAGCTTTATTACAAAAACCAAAAAGTATATGTTTTAAATTTACATATCTCGCTTATACAAAGGGCTAATTTAATAATACTTGATGTGCTAGACGCAGAATTTAATTCTCTAAAACTGTTATTTGAAGCATTTATTTCTAAAATCAAAATGAAACCATTTTATTGAAGAAAAACTGTTAACAACTTCAGGTAATATGCCACTTGCGGTAAGCCTGTTTTAACCAAAATCTGCTGTTATTCCAATTGACATAAAAGTCTTATATACCAAATTTTAAAAGTTTTAGATTATATTTTAAAATAGTTTTTCATTTAAAACTATTATAGGATTCAAATAAAGTACCATTTCTAGAGATTATATAATGACCAAAAAGGGAGATGCACAACTAGATGTTATAGCAGTCCTAAATACAAAATTTCAACTTTCTACGGCTTACCGTTTTTGAGTTATGCGTACGTACGTAGGTACGTACAGACGTCACGACGAAATTAGTCAAAATGGATTCAGGGATGGTCAAAATGGATATTTCCGTTGAAATCTGAAAACCGAAATTTTTCGCGATTGCAATACTTCCTTTACTTCGTACAAGGAAGTAAAAATGGTGGAATCCCCTAGTCTTGGATATTTTGGGTAGCACCACATAAACACAAAATATATAAAACCTTTTTAAATTATTTCTACATTTTCGTACATATTGTAATTTTATAAAATATATGTTATTTATTATAAATATTTTTTTATGAAATCTATACGATTAACGGACTGACGGCCGCCCCACTTTTTGGTCGTCTGTGTGCGGGGCAAGCATTGCACGCCCGCTAGGAACGGCCCTGCATTATTTACATATATGTAAGCCCTAATTCATAATGGACATAAGCACAACAATACATAACATTAAAATTACGTTCTGCTTAAAAATAAAAATTATGATTTTCAGAGAAAATTGATAATAAAGTGTCATTATTTTATTAATTAGCGAGTGACGTAATTGATGTTAACATTAACAGGTTGAATTATTTTATTAATATTTTCGTGTAAGGGCCGTGATCTTTGTAATATTTACTTTTTCTTAACATACGATCATATTAATAGTGTATTCCAAAATTGAACCCAGTTAACCGGAGTTACTTTTTCAGTAACCGGTTGTGTTTTCGGAACATGGTTATTGAAAGCTGGTAACTTTTCTGTAACCACACTAACCGCGCTAGATCGGCAGTTGTGGTGCGGTTACATTTTGATGCATGACAAGTGAACTATTAACTATTTTAAATTTGTCAAAATGAGGTTAGCTGTTAGCTGATCAGTTTTCTAGTCCGATGACGGTAACATTGTAACCGTGGTTAAACCGTAACAATTTTCAGTGGTTACCAACAAAACTTTCTTAATACATGGCTTAATGAACATTTTGAATATTACTACACACTGTAAAATAAAAAAAATACTTACAACTTGGATGATTTTCTAAAAGGAGTTTATGTACAACTTGGAATAGCCTATATAAATAACCTTATAAGTCTTCCTAAAGAATAGAAGTTTACGTCGATAATGCAATCATCCGTTAGAAGTTTGGAAATGTATATCAGTGAAATACTTTCAGAATGATGAAGCTTTTGTACTTCTGGAAATATATGACACAATATTAGCAAAAGAGAAGAAATAAAAACCAAGTTATACGTGAAACTTACCAAATTTAATTAATTATAAAGACGCTAACCCCTAATCAAAACTCTAACCCAGATGACAACGTAATAATCATAAGTTTGTATTACTTTATCATAGATGGCACTGAAGACTAAAGCTTGCTTTATACGTGATTTACACAATAGCATAATCGGTTGGTAAGAGCCAACAAAGTAGCTGACATCTGGTGGCAAAATAAAACATATAGGTCGTAGGGAAAACGTTGTGTGTCATGTAGGGTTATATAGTAAACAAGAGCCAAAAATGACCAGCAAAACGAAAAGATATTGTGTTATACCGCAATGCAATAGTTATGCAAGTAAAGACATATCCGTTCATTATTTCCCAAAAACAGAAATATTAAAAACTCAATGGAAAATCGAGTTAAAGATGAAGAACATGTCACCATTCAATAACGTTTATTCACAATAATTTTTGCCTAGAAATTTAATTTCATGTAAGTATTGATATAAATTTATACTTCAATACATTATTAGATTGTTTTTATAGTCATTAGAAGAAAAACATAAAAAAAATGCTATTCCATGCCAAAAATTACCGTAACCAGAACTTCTGGTACAGAGAAGAAAAATAGAGAGGTTACTTGCCTGTAAGTAGTAGTAGTAATTATTATTCTTTAATATTATAAATTATAACTATATTTATTTTATATTGTTTATAGGAAAGATAGAGAAGAAGAAACGATAAAAGGCCAGAAATCGAGCCAGCAAGAGGAAGACGTGCAAAACATAATACATGCAGATGGTTTTTTAATCAAACAAATACAATTTCCTCTTAATATTACAATTTATGGACAAAAAATAACTTATAATTATGTGACTATAATGAATTTTAAATCTAATAGTTTGGTCTCTTCCACTTTTCTCCCTGTCCTACGTACAGCTGCACACACATTTCCACACGATGTCATTTGTATTATTGTTATCACGATAGAGTTAGGTGCCCAATGGTCATCATATCCGTATAAAATAATGTGTATATAACTAAAAATAAATAAGTTAACAAGCTAGGTAACCACAAATTTATATATCATTTTACCTTTATACACTGCTTCTCCTTCGGTTATAGGCCGCACAGCACCTTTTAAATAAATATATACATCTGTCATTGTAGTAAACATTCTGAATTTAACCAAAAATAATAGAACATTGCCTAAAACAAAGCATCAAACTGCTACGACTGCAAGTGCAAAATTCAACGTTTTCCCTATAAGTCTGTCTGTGGTGTTCCCATCTCTTGGAAGTGGTTTTTCCGAATAACACGAATATTTTAAATATTATTAAAAAAATCAAATGTTTTTTTAAATTAAAATGTCTATAAATTGGTAATATAGGTTTTTCTATAGGATGTTCTACCTTTACGCAATTGTAATGTATCTTCATATTTTCAAATACATCCTATATACATGTTCTTAATTAATTGGTATACCATTGGGATCTCAAAAACTATGTAATTTATCAATAACTATTTTTCAACATTCTTTCAATTGAATTGCATGAAATATTAATATTTATATAGTAATTATAAAACTAATTTATTAAAATAATATTTTACCTCCCGTTATACCGTAGGTAAGGGAGGTAATGTAATCGTGCCAAAAATTCGATGGTGAGTTTTCAGTAAATAAGCACGACTTAGGGTCCCCACAACACGGTTTTAGTATTTTTATGATGTGTGTGCGTGTGTGTGTGTGTGTGTGTGTGTGTGTGTGTGTGTGTGCGTGTGACGATTTTTTCTTTCACGATAACTCTTATAACAAACTTCCAAATATATCTATTTTCCGGATTTAAGCATCCTGCATAACGAGTTGATTAGATTTTGGGTAAAATTGGATAAATGGAAGTGATGTTTTACTTGAAGCTCATAACAGTGTTTGATGAAAAACTATATTAAAACATAATCCATAACTTTTCAATTTTAGTATTTAAGACTTTTAAGGGGACCGACATATTATATTTTTGTTAAAATTGATAAACCGAGAGTGATACTTTTCTTGAAGCTCTGAACAGATTTGTACCTTAAGAACCACTGGTTTAAAAAAATATTTTCTTCTCTATTCGAATGTCCTCCTTTGTCTTCTATAAGATTGTCTTATAACATTTCATTGTATCTTTAATAATATAGAAATTATTTGAGGTAGCTCGTTTAGCTGTTACATCCTGTATATTCCAAAACTTTTCAAATTTAGTATTTAAGACTTCTATATGACGAGGAACAATATGTTAGATTTTGGCTAAAATTGATAAACCGGAAGTGGTACTTTACTTGAAGCTCTGAACAGATTTTCGTGAAAAATATATTGATATATTCCAAATATATACTCAAATTTGGTATTTAAGACATTTATATTAATGAGAACAACATATTAGATGTTTTCTAAAATTGATAAACCGAAAGTACTACTTTACAGGAAGCTATAAACAGATTTTCTTGAAAAAATATATTAAAGCATGATCCAAAACTTTGGTATTTAAAGCACGTGTATAATTTGAGTTAACATTAGATTTTGACTACACCCATATGATAAACCGGAAGTGGTACTTAATTTGGAGCTCTTAACAGATTTCCGAGGAAAAACAATAAAATATAATCCAAAATTGGTATTACAGACTTTTCTATTTATTGAAACAACAAGTTTTGTTTACGAAGGATCAACCGGAAGTGATACTTTACTTAAAGTTCATTGCTATTTCAAACATGGAATTGACGGGAGGTCATGTATTGGCCATCAGATTTTTTTCTTTTATTTATATCTATTCATAATTAAATATCACCAGATTCAAATTTAACGCGTAATTTCGTGACTAAAATTTACGTTTTGTAGAGCGTAAATAAGTCTTCTGGTTAGGGTCTTCTCAATTGGAATTTAGTTTACATACTTGTCTTACACATGTTCATAGATGTCAGTGTAGCGTAAAGCTTAATGTACACAATTCTTACTTTATTTTTAAATAAAATATTCAAATAACCCTTCATGTGATGCTTGTAAATTTATTTTCAAACTATAATACATCGTTCTTTGTGTAGAACAATTTTCTTTAAATAATGATTCTGTGAGCTGCATTAAATACATAGAGCCAAGCTCATAACCTTTTACTAAATATTAGTAGCACTACTAATGATTGCAACTACTCACTATTAAATTATTTGCGCTCATAAAGTAAAACTAGTGCAAGTATAACTTAGTAGTACCTAATAAAGGAGAAATTCGGTAGTGATAATTAGTAGCACCAAAGGCAATTTTAAGTACTATTACCTGTTAATCAAAAGATTTTCGTGATAATAATTTTTTAAAAAATGGTTGAACTAAGAGAAAATCACTTGCCATTGCCACAGAAAATATATAGAAAGAGAAAAAATTTATGAGAAAAACTTACAGAAAATTAATTTAGGAAAATATACAAATATTTATTACAGTTTTTCTGATTTTATTATATTGCAAACAATACTTGTAATATTCTTATGCTGATTACAATAAAGGATATTTACAGTCCAAGAACATTGATTACAACAAAGAATCTAAATCCAACAAAGGAAATTTCATTAATATTTCAATACTAGCATTTATCGTAGAATAAAAAATAAAGCATATGCAATAAGAATTACTGTACTTAACAACTTTTTTATTACTATTCAGCTAAAAAAACACGTAATTTAAAATTAATACACCTTAAACGTGTCTTAATATCAAAAATCTGATGTGGCCAGCACATTACCTTCCGTCAGTTCTATGTATTTTGTATAAATGTCATACAGAAAGTTCCTTGCAAAAGATTCTATTTCTTGTACATTACCTTAAGGCAGTTGTATGCATTTTATACAAATTCCATACAGAAAGCAAAAGATCCTATATTTCCAGTAAAATTATAACACATACATACTGTCAACTGCACTTGACACTGACACCTTTCAATCAGAATTTTCTTAATACATTAGCTGTTTCCAGAGTTATAGCATAGCTAGCTAATATATGATATTTAATTTATAATTTTTTAACTATATCCATTTAATATGAAATATAAAATGCATTCAAATCGCATAGAGAATAAAATATTCTTTAATATTTATAATAACATCAAATGTGAAAAAATAATGTTTAACATCGTTTTTTCAAGAAAAACTGTTAAAATCTTCAAATCAGGGTACTTCCGGTCGACCAATTCTAACCAAAATCTAATCAGCTCTTCACAGATGTAACGAAAAGGAATACCAAAGAATTATAATTTTTTGAATTGTAATATGGAAGTTATCGTAGACGAAAATTTTGTTACACACACACACACGCGCGCGCACGCGCGCGCACTCGCACTCACACGCACACGCACGTGCACGCGCACGCACACGAACGCACACGCACGCACGCACGCACGCACGCACACACGCACACACGCACACACGCACGCACGCACGCCCACACGCACGCACGCACACACGCACACTAGCACACTAGCACACACGCACACACGCACACACGCACACACGCACACACACACACACACACACACACACATATATATATATATATATATATATATATATATATATATATATATATATATATGATGCAATATTTGCAAAAGACCAAATTAAAAACCAATTTAAATCTGTAGATACAATAATTATAATAAATTTAGAACATACCACTTTAACACTAGGTATAAAAAATAGTGGTTGACAGCATCTTTGTTTTACAACTTGTATCATAGATGGCACTGTAGCATAAAGGTTGATTTACACAATTCTATCTATTATCAACCACAAGAGGCGGTATGCTCAAAAGTAGTCAGCGCCGACAGCGGACAAATATGACAAAATGGTTACTCATTGAAACAGCAGGGTTACGTTTTATGTCAGAATAATTTTGCAATTTCTATTTTATAAAATATTTGCAATAAATGCGAATGATAGGATGTCAAATATTATGTGATGCTTTGGGGGATGCAATTATTCTCACAAAATTACCGATTGAAGTATCAAATTTTATAAATATCCTAGAAGATTATATGAGGAACATGTTTTAGAAAATAACTTTTTCTTCTACTAACATGAAAAATTCTTTAAGGTATACATATTTTCTCATTGTAAAAGATGCTTATCGTATGAATAAAATTCCAACAATAATCGTCTGATTGCAATAATGAATTATATAAATATGTATTTCTTAAGTTAATATTTGAACAAAATATAATACAAGAAGCAGAAAACTGTCAAAATTGTATAATACTTGCAGTTTTACGGAATAGAAGTCTAATTTTGACAGAATTCATCTATTTATTATAGATTTTATACATGTAATGTCAATGTTACAGGTAGAAATTCACATGGTTCGTATTTTTCGTGTATTTTTTTTCCGAGCTAGTGCAACTGATTCCACTTAGAGCCTGGTATATTTTCAATGAAGAATCTTCTTCATTTATTGCGAATATAAAAAAAGATGCTAACATCATACACTGATAACATGATATGTAGAAATATTCTTCTTTTCAATCATTCAAGTTTTCCAACTTTTTAATCTCAATTTCCATGTATTGTGCATCTTGTAACATTCAACTAATATTATAAATTATAATATAAATTTAAATATAATAAAATGGTTTACATAAATCACACATATTATGAGAAAAATTATATTTTCTGTCACGGTACCTTCGCTGGTATTTTGACTTTTTGATTGTCACATCACATATATAGCATTTTAAATTTTCTTTATTCATTTCAATACAGGGTGTAAATGAAATAAGTGCATTAAATTTCACCAGTAATGTAACTCGATGAGAGAAACAATATTTCTTTATAACTTTTTTTTCTAAGTCTTTTATATTTTGAGTTAAAATTCTTTAAAGATTTGCTGCATATTTCGTCACCCGCTCATGGATAACAAATGGCTGTTGCCGTATTCAAGTGGGATACAAACAGCTCAAAAATTGTCGGTTATCGGTTACACTTACAGTCACAGTAATTAATAAACGAATCAAGGGAAATAACATTATTATTAATTAATACGTAATAGTACAATTTTTAAAATAAATAAATTTTAATTTTCGATAACAAAATTATAAAGTTTTGTATTAAACCAGGATTTTAATCACCTGTGAATAGTGAGAATAGAGGAAGACAAGGAGGGACGAGGAAGAGCAAAAGCATAGTTGTTAGGTTATGAGATGATTATTTATCGTCGACAAATCATAATAGTTTAAATACGTTATTAAAAAAATATAAGTACAAACTTTTGACCATTTAAAAGAGGTACATGAGTACCAATAATTAGTCGTCCATTTATTGTTCCCGCCCAAAACACTTTTTAATGAAAATTTTTACAGCATTTTCGTCTGTCGAGATGTGTATTGTGCATAATAAATACACCTTCCCAAGTAAATTCAGTCTCATTAATGAACATTATGAGCCATTCCCAAAATTGAAGTCTAGATATCAACTTTTAAGCTCTAAAAAGTTATTAGTTTTAATGCGCATTATACAATGATGAATAAAAAACTTGCCTTTGTCCCTTGATCACTGCCTTTATTTTGTTATACTGTTTAAAAAATGCGTGACTTTATTGATTTAAAAAAGGCGTATGCTAGTGTTCTTCGAGATAATTTGTGGGATGTACTCAGGGGGTATGGCGTGAATGAAAACTGGCTGGGAGCGATTCGAGCGTTGTATGGGGGTATTGAGGCTGCTATAAGAATAGCTGGTGGGTTGAGTGATTGGTTTCGTATAAATATTGGTGTGAAACAGGGCTTGGTATGTTCCGTGGTTGTTTAACTTGTACATGGGTGTATTGTTGCGGAGAGCGTTGAGTAAAATGGATAGTGTACATATTGGTCTAAGTATTTATTTAAGAAACATAGGAGAACCAACAGCTCAAATAGAGACCAAATAAAGGTTCTCGCTTATTAAATACAGTACTACAAATAAAATGGCAAAAAGTAATAAAGTTAATAAAAATAAACAAAATAATAACAATAGTAAAGTTCAACGTAGAGTAGTTTTGACACACTTTTTAAAGCTGTTAATAGATCGATAGTATTGTGCCTGCATTAGCGTATCCGGATGATGTAGTTGTTTTAGGTGAAAATGAAGAGCAACTCAGGAGAATTATAGAGAGAATACATGTAGTTGGAAAAAGTATGAATCTTGAAAGGAGTAAATTGGTGACTGTGTGCAATGTGTTGGTGGATGGAGTGAAACTGGAGCAAGTAAATGAGTTTGTATATTTGGGTAGCATGATGTTAAGGGATGGTCGAATTGATAAAGAAATTGAAAGGAGAGTGAAAACTTGTTAACACGTTGTTTAAAACTTGTTAACACGTTGTTTTTTTATGTCCACCATTAAAAAATCGCCGAACACGTCAAAGAGCACTCACGATAAAATTTATACTGACCTCTCAGATGTTTCCTCAAGAATGACACTCGGACAGAAATTAATTCTTGGATATTTTGGGTAGCACCACGTAAACACAAAAAATAAAAAACTTTTTAAAAATATTTCTATATTCTCACACATATAAAAAAATAAAATAAAATATGTTATTTATTATAAATATTTTCTGAAATCTATACGATCAACGGAATGACGGCCGCCGCACCTTTTGGCTGTCTGCGCGCGGGGTACGCATTGCACGCCCACTAGGAACGGCCCTGCATTATTTACAGATATATAACTTACAGATTTTCTCAGAATAGAATGTATCCATTGAATGGTTATGTTTTCGTTATTTTGTTATTGAAAAAAAAATGCTGTAATAATTATTGTATCATTGGGAATTATTTGAAAGAAAAATACATTAAAATGGGTGAAAATGAGGACCTTCCTTTAAAACGTATTCACTTAGAAGCACAAGCAGCATCTTTGTATTTAATTCCGAAACAAGTAACCACTAACTCGTTTTCGTTTCATCAGCCGTACATGACAGCTGTCATTGTGTAAAGATAAGTAACCTATTTTAGCATAGATGTTAATATTAATTTAAATAAATAAGCTTCATATTGTTAAAGTATTTCAATAATAAAATAATTTTGTAAAATTGTTTTTTATTTTTACGAAAAAAATACACAAAAATCAGTAATAATTCCACCGTGACTTCTAAAATATTCTCTCACGGAGTGACTAATGTTGTACGTTAGTTATTTCAAATAACCATAGTAACAAGTATATTATGAGTCGGCGATAAAGAAAATTTATTTACAAAATTGAATTTAACTAAAACGATTAATATGTTATCTGACAGGATTATTTTCTTCGGTATCTGCTTCCCAAGGTCAGCAAATCACATGACTGTTGGCATCGTAATAATATTTTCATCAAATGGAATTATTTTTTACACTTTTTCATATGTGTTTTTAAACTTGAATTTTGTGTAAATGATTTATTACATGTCGGACATTTATATGCTCTTATTCCAGTGTGAATTGCCATATGTGATTTTAAATGAGAATTTTGTGTAAATGATTTATTACATGTCGGGCATTTATATGCTCTAATTCCACTGTGAAGTGCCATATGTATTTTTAAACTTGAATTTTGTGTAAATGATTTATTACATGACGGACATTTATATGCTCTAATTCCAGTGTGAATTGTCATATGGTTTTTTAAAGTATAATTGTGTGCAAATGATTTATTACATGTCGAGCATTTATATGCTTTTATTCCACTGTGAATTGCCATATGTATTTTTAAACTTGAATTTTGTGTAAATGATTTATTACATGACGGACATTTATGTGCTCTAATTCCAGTGTGAATTGTCATATGGTTTTTTAAAGTATAATTGTGTGCAAATGATTTATTACATGTCGTGCATGTATATGCTTTTATCCCACTATGAATTTTCATATGGGTTTTTAAATTAGAATTTTGTGTAAATGATTTATTACATGTCGTGCATTTATATGCTCTTATTCCACTATGAATTGCCAAATGTGTTCTTAAACAAGCATTTTGTGTAAATGATTTATTACATGTCGTGCATTTATATGCTCTTATTCCACTATGAATTGCCATATGTATTTTTAAACTTTCATTTTGTGTAAATGTTTTATTACAGGTCGGACATTTATATGCTCTAATTCCAGTGTGAATTGGGCTATGTTTGTTTAGATCACTTCTATGTGTAAATTGTTTATTGCATATTTCACATTTATAGCCTTTTATTCCTTTATGAATTTTCATATGTTTTATTAAATGAGATTTGTATATAAAAGACTTTCTACAAGTAGCACATTCAAATTCTCTAATTCCTTTGTGTATTTTCATATGGCTTGTCAAGCTAGACTTCCGCGTAAAACTCTTATTACAAACGATACAACAAAAACCGTTTGAATTTTTAGATTTCTGAAAATCATTATTTATAGTATTCGAGCTGGCATTTGCTTTATCAATCTGATTATCATCATCATCAGAAATACATTCATCCTTCTTCACACTTTGCAGAATATTTTCATATAATTCACGATCCATAGCAGTTTCTTCCAGCGGTTCTTCTTTAATTGTTTCTAAATTTGGATAATAATTAGTTATTGCTGTCGAATGTTCCATGATCTCCGTGCTGCTCTCCACGGTTGCTTCTTGATCAATTAATTAACGATTGAAGATTCGTTCCACAAATAGAACAAATACACACAAGAATTCTTTCCAACTTAATAATTGTCTGAAACAAAATTTTCGTAAACTAATAAATATTTTTTCAGAACACCTAATTATTTATTTTTATTATGGGATATGTGACTATAATCGAATTTCAATATATGTCTTAAAATATAAAACTAACCACTGTAGCTTCTCATCATCCGTTTGAAGTTTGGAAATGTACATCAGTGAAATACTTTCAGAATGATGATGCTTTTATACTTCTGGAAATATGACACAATATTAGCAAACGAGAAGAATTAAAAACCAAGTTATATGTGAAACTTACCAAATTTAATTGCAACCACCACCACAAAGACCCTTAACCAAAATTATAAAGACGCCAACCCCTAATCTAAACGCTAACCCAAATGACAACATAATAATCATAAGTTTGTATTACGTTATCATAGATGGCACTGGAGACTAAAGCTTGCTTTACACGTGATTTACACAATAGCATAATTTGTTTTTTTAAATAACTCGGTTATTTTAAATATGAAAAAAAAAAATTTATTACCACCCGCTACCCTTGGTAAGGGAGGTATAGGGATCGTGCTAAAAATTACATATCGAGATTTTGGTAAATGAGCACGTTTTAAAGTCCCTAGAATCCAATTTTAACATTTTCACGATGATGTCTGTGTGTATGTGTGTGTAGATCCTCCACTGTAACTCAAATACTATCATTCAGAAGATTTTGAAACCTTGTATTCGAACTTTTTCTGTAATGCAAAAAGCCCATTAGATTTTGGTGAAAATCGGATAACCGGAAATGGCACTTTACTAGAAGCTCAAAATAGTTTTTCGTCGAAAAATACCTTTAAATGTTATTTTTTCGAGATTAATGTTATTATAAAAATTTAAGATTATTAAATTTTCTTTAGATTTGCATATTTTTTTCTAAATTTATAAAATTGTCTTTAATTTAAATCCCAGAGCCTTCGCTTTAAACAAACAAAACGAAGTTATTCAAATGTATGTAACTGACAGATAAATGTCACTATCAAAGAACTAATCATTTCAAAATAATATTAGTAATGTTTTTAAAAGAAAAGAGTAAATAGAACAATAGAAAAGGAA
>OY720461.1:15213037-15340537 GCA_963082715.1 Harpalus rubripes
AAAAACAAAATGACAGAAATAATTAAAGAAAACTCCATGGTCCACAAGACGGAGACCCAATCTTCCTAAAGATGAACAAACATTCACAAAAATTACAAGAATTTGACAAAACTAAAAATGGATTTTATTAAAAGTCAGATGATTGCATTTGAAGAAAACGATATCAAGACAAAGGAATTATTAGAATTAATGAAAACAAATATTTCTTTAGAAATTGAAATAAAAAAAGAACAGTTGAGGAGAATCAAATTGTTAAATGAAGAAGTTTAATTATTATTGATTTTGTAAATGTTTGTTTATTTATTTTATAATTTTACAAAAAAACTAGATAGTTGTTTAGTTTGTTTATTTTTTTTATAAACTTAGTCTAGCTATGTTCATAATTTGTATATTAATGTATTCAAGATACTATTTGAAAGACAAAAATAATAAAGTTAATTTATACTTTTTTTTACAATCTTGCAAAGTAATTATTTGCAAAGTTATTTCTCGCATCAACCCCAATAGCTGCATTGTTCCTATTATTAACATATGGCAATTGTGCAAAACATGATTTCGTCTTATGGCCCAGGAATTGGTTCTGGTTCATTCATCAATCTTGCAATGTTATGAAGTATTGCCGTTGATATTATAATTGAAGAGTACAGGGGAAAAAAAACGAGGAATGTCACATTTTATACAAATTGAGATAAACAGGATTTAAAGTTTAACTTGTTCATTGTGTAAGAACTACTTGGTAGTTTTGTTTCAATTTGTGAATAATGTTGCTCTGAAATGTTGTTAACAGTGTCGTATGAAGAATTTTTAGACAAAATGAACAATTACCTAGATTTTGGTATCTATATCAACCGAGGTAAAGAAAAAAAGGTCAAAAACGGGGAATGTCATTTATTATCATATAATTTTTTTGTACATTTATTCATATGGGAGGTTATTAAAATATTTTCGTCCCTCTGGACCACTGTTAGCATGCTTCATAGCAGAGAGTGATAACAAATCTAAAAAAAAAAAAAAATAGAATGATAAACGAAAATAGAAGGAAAATACGCTTTGTAAGTTTGCTGTGGATAATGAAATTCGTTATCCTTGAGCTTTGGTTCATTGCCTGTTGCTCTCCTTGTTATCACACTAGATTTTTTTTCATCATGATATCTCCCATTTCATGGGACTGCAATTTAAGTTTCTTGCGTACGGATGTCATTCTTCTCACTCATATCTGGCTTCCGTTTCTAGGGTGTTTGAGACATATTGTCCCTTTCATTGTTAGACTGTATCAGAGAAAAACAATATCACCAGTATGAAAAATTAGAACTTTAAAATATAATACAACTTACCATTTCGAATGTTTATTATTATTATTATTATTATTATTATTATTATTATTATTATTATTATTATTATTATTATTATTATTATTATTATTATTATTATTATTATTATTATTATTATTATTATTATTATTATTATTATTATTATTATTATTATTATTATTATTATTATTATTATTATTATTATTATTATTATTATTATTATTATTATTATTATTATTATTATTATTATTATTATTATTATTATTATTATTATTATTATTATTATTATTATTATTATTATTATTATTATTATTATTATTATTATTATTATTATTATTATTATTATTACACCATTTAACAACCAACTACCTCTCAAACGCAAGCAAGAACAAAAACTAAGAACAAAATATCTATTATGATTCAGTACAGAGAGTAGAGCTAGACTCTACACTTGTGACAGTGTTGACATTCCCAGTTTTTGCCCGGTAGCGCGCTGACATTTCTTGTTATTTTCCTGTATCCATATACTTAAAATATTTATTATACATTGACGTTCCGTTTTATTTCCCTGAACAGAACAACAGTCAATAGTCCTCAGTTCATGCTACCAGATAACGCTATAAGTCAGATTGCGTATAAAACTGACATTCCTTGTTTTTCCCCTGTACTCTTCAATTGTTAATGTAGTTTCAAGCTTTAATGTGCAGGCATACGCAAGAATTTGAAAGCGTATTTTCTAAACAGCAAATAGATTTTCTATTATTGATCTAGAACGGATTTGCGACTTATTAAATAATTGTTGTGCTGGTGTTGTTCTACGACATCACGTCCAACGACTAAGCTCCATTTGAGTGTGTCAGGATTTGAAAGAACAATCAGAAATCGATCTGGAATTTTTATAAGCTCTCCCAGACATTGATGCTGATTTTCCTAACAGGAAACAAAACTGGATGTTAACACGTTGCTTTTTAATGTCCACCATTAAAAAATCGCTGAACACGTCAAAGAGCATTCACGATAAAATTTATACTGACCTCTCAGATGTTTCCTCAAGAATGACTCGGACAGAAAATAATTCTTGGATATTTTGGGTAGCATCTCGTAAACACAAAAAATATAAAACTTTTTAAAAATATTTCTACATTCTCGCATATATTGTAATCTTATAAAATATATACGTTATTTTTTATAAATATTTTGTTATGTAATCTATACGATCAACGGAATGACGGCCGCCCCACCTTTTGGCTGTCTGCGTCCGGGGCACGCACTGCACGCCCGCTAGGAACGGCCCTGCATTATATATAAGACTTACAGATTTTCTCAGAATAGACCTATTAAATAATAGTTATTTATTATATGAGTGTGGAATGTATCATATTAGTCACGAAAGAAAAAGTTTAGCCACGTAGACCGCAGGGCGAGTGGCTAATTTTCTTTAGTGACTAATATACATTCCACACGAGTGTAATACAATGTGTTATCCAACACTTTTTTTTAAAACTTCTTGAATCTTTTTTAGTGTTTTCATTCATCGTTTGACACTCACAAGTCAATTGATGTAGTATTTTAAATTACAAAGTAGCCATTGAATGGTTATGTTTTTGTTATATTGTTATTGAAAAAAAAAATGCTGTAATAATTATTGTCTGTCATTTGGAATTATTTAAAAGAAAAATACATTAAAATCGGTGAAAATGAGGACCTTCCTTTAAAACGTATAAGAATTTTTTTCTGCAATTTGCTAAACGTAAGACGTAATCATGGGAAAACGTTGTATTTTGTGCAGTGTCCAATATGCCTTGCCTTGCCTTCCTAACTTCCGTTCTCTTGAAGGATGGATATATATATATATATATATATATATATATATATATATATATATATATATATATATATATATATATATATATATATATATTTATATATATATATATATATATATATGTTAGCCAAGTTGAACTTCCCGCGCCAAGTAACTCCCTGATGCGGAGAGAGAGGGCCCGCCGTGCGCCAAAACCAAGATGCGAGTGTTGTTAGAAAGAAGATGGCCGACAACGAGTGAGAGTGACGCGCAAGAGGCGACAAGAAGAATTACTTTTATTTTGTTGTTGTATTCATGTGTATTTTGTGTCAGTTAAATAGATATTGAATTGAAGCTAAGGAGAGTTTTATTCAGTGTCTAACAAAGCAACGGTGGGATAAACGCAAAAACTAGTGTCGTAGTACATGCGTAGTTCGCGGAAGGAACAAAGAAACTTTAGTTTTCCGTGCAGTTTATGGGACGAAACAGTTTCTATCGGGTGGATAGTGACTAAAAACAAACTGAAACGGGAGCTGAACTGTGAATTTTACCAAAAAGTGTGAAAAACAGAGATTTATTTGTGTTGCGCCTGAGATTTGTCCAAAACTGCAATCCGAATTACATAAGTGTATTGCTGGTTGATGGTTGCCAGGCGGTTGAAAATTAATTAAATATGAATGAGTTGAACTTAAATTCTGTTTTGGGTGATAGTGTAACGACACCTAGAGCTATGTCTACGCCAGCGTGTGGTGTAAGAGAAATGCAACAGAACCTCCAACGTGAACGAGAACTATTAGCGCGTGAAATAGACCTTTTAAAACGAGAACGTGAGTTATTAGATCGCGAACGTAAATTCATGCAGGATAGTCGTGTAAATACGAGTACGTCAATGACTTTACGAGCACCATGTGAACTGGCTGAAAAACTGTTAGCAGAGTTCGATCCCTCGCGAATTACGGGACTGAGTGCTGAACAGTGGGTAAAGCGGGTGGGCAATATTGGTACAACGTATGCGTGGGACGATTCGTTGAAACTAGTGCAAGCAGTTAATAAATTACGAGGACCAGCCAAATTGTGGATGGATGGATGGATTAGTAAACGATATCACTACGTGGGAAAGTTTTAAGCAACATCTACTACGGAGTTTCCCGTCCACGAACGACCAAGCAGACATCCATTTACAATTGACCAAACGGAAAAGACAAAGGGGTGAATGTTCGGAGGCGTATGTCTACTCTATGAGGGCGATCGCCAGCAAAGGGCAAGTAGACACTTCTTCTTTGATCAAATATATCCTGAATGGTCTGGGAGACCGGAAACTAGTTCGGTCGTTATCGCTTTGTGAGTTTTCAGATGTCGAAGACCTGTTGTTGAAAATAAAGCGGTACGAAAGCGTAGAAGAAAGAGCCAGATTTGGGTCCCAGATGAAATCTAGCAACAACTCCGAAAGTTCCAATAGACGAGAATCCCATGATGTTGAACGTCCGCAACGTCATGAGCAACGATATCGAAAAATATGTTTCAACTGTCAAGAAACGGGGCACATCGCCAAGGATTGTCTTAAGTCAACGAAGCCACGAACTTGTCATAATTGTGGCAGCACTGAACATGTAATCAAGAACTGCCCACAAGAACGAAAGAAGTCTGATGCAAGAGGCGGTGGCGTACCTGCCTCAAAACCAAATGTTCGGAAAATTGAAGCTGAAGAGCTTGGAACTGAAGACGAAGAGTACGAACCACCTGATGAATATCACAAGTGGATAACAATCAACGGCAAGAAAATGATTGGCTACATCGATCTCGGAAGTGATGTAGTTACTATGACACAAAAAGCTGCCCAGAAGGCGAATGTTAGCTACGATAAAGTAATAAGGCGTTTACGAGGGTTTGGAAATGGTATATGTGAAACTCTTGGCAAAGAAACACTGCTAATCACAATTGGTGATGTAGAACTAGAAGCAGAAGTTTTAATTGTACCTAATAATGCTCAAACAGATTCAATTCTGATTGGCCAGACAGCGATTGACCAACCAGGTATTAGAGTGATTAAAGAAAAGGGATCACTAACCATTATACGAATACAAGACGAAAATATGAAGAAAGAACAAGTACGAAGAGTGAAATATGAAAAACTTGAAGAGAAAGAAATTGCCATGAACGAAGAAATGACTGAGTCGGAGAAAACAGAATTATACAAACTTTTAGAGGCAAATCGAAATTGCTTCGCGAAGAATACAAAAGAAGTTGGTACCACTGATTGGATCAATTTTAAAATTGAACTGAAAGATGACGAACCGGTGAATCAACGACCATACAGACTTGCCTACAAAGAACGTGATATCATGCGACAGAAGATAGATGAACTTCTTGAAGCTGGAGTTATTCAAGAATCCAATTCGGAATATAGTAGTCCTGCACTACTAGTGAAGAAACCAAACGATGATTATCGACTTTGCATCGATTACCGACGTTTGAATGAGAAGACAGTAAACATGAAGTTTCCTATGCCACGAATTGAAGACCAGCTCGATAGTTTGTCAGGAAGTCGTTACTTCATAACTCTAGATCTAGCTGCTGGATATCACCAAATACCTGTAGCACCTGACTCACGTAAGTTCATGTCATTCGTCACACCATTTGGGCAATTTGATTTTTTGAAGATGCCATTCGGTGTTGTGAACGGCCCAGCTGTCTTTAATCAGCTGATGCAGCAGGTAGTAAAACGAATGAAGCACGGAGACATTTTAGTATACATGGATGATATACTAATCCCTTCACGATCTATAAGAGAAGGCATGGACAAGCTACAACGTTTGTTTGATGTGTTGAACGAAGCTGGACTGACATTGAAGTTAACAAAATGCTTCTTTTTCGCCACGAAGATTGATTACCTTGGATATGAAGTAGATACCGAGGGAATTAAACCTGGAAAGAGGAAGACTAATGCTATTAGCAAGTTCGAAAGACCTAAAAACGTTCACCAAATACGTCAGTTTCTGGGACTGACAACCTATTTCCGAAAATTTGTGCCAGGGTTTGCAACCATAGCGAAGCCACTGTCGGCGTTGACGAAGAACACACCGTTTGCCTGGGGTGACAAACAAGAAGACGCGTTTACCATGTTAAAGAAGAAATTAACAGAAGCACCACTCCTTGCTCTGTATGATGTAAATGCTGAACATGAAGTGCATACTGATGCCAGTCAAGATGGACATGCAGGTATTCTTCTGCAAAAGAAGAATGGCGAAGCAGAGAAACCCGTTGCGTACTACAGTCGCCAGACGACGACAGCAGAGAAAAGTTATCACAGTTATGAATTGGAAACTCTAGCTGTGGTGGAAGCAGTTGACAAATTCCGCGTGTATTTATTACACAAACATTTCCGAATATTTACCGATTATTATGCTCTCAAGTTAACAATGAAGAAGAAGGAATTGCTACCACGGATTGGGAGATGGTTATTGAGACTCCAAGAATATTCATTTACAATCGACTATAGACCAGGAAAAGCGATGCAGCATGTCGATGCTCTCAGTCGTAATCCAAATGAACCGCCTTCAGAGATGGAAGTTGCAGGTACGAAAGTTTGTCGTATCGAACAAGAAGATTGGTTAAGCACAATGCAGCAACAAGATGAACAAATCTTACAAATCTTGGAAGTACTAGGCAGAAGACCTGAAGATAATAATGAAAAACAAATCCACGCAGATTACCAAATTAGAAATCAGCGACTTTACCGAAAAGTTAATGATGACATCAGATGGGTTGTTCCCAGGGGTGCCATTTGGAAGGTAATACACGAAAACCATGATAAAATGGGACATTTTTCAGAAGACAGGACACTAGAATATATGAAAAGATACTTCTGGTTTCCAAAGATGCGAAGAAAGGTGAAGAAATATATTGCATCGTGTATTGAGTGCGCTTACCACAAGCGTCCTGGTGGAAAGAAAGGAGCTGAAATGCACAATATAGAAAGAACAACAGTACCATTCCAAACGCTACACATGGACCACTTAGGCCCATACCCGAAGAGCAAACGAGGGAACACTCATGTCTTAGCGATTCAAGACAATTTCACAAAATTTATTATTTTGCGAGCTGTGAAGAACACTGAAACAAAACCAGTGTGCCAGGTGATGTACGAGATGACAGGATTATTTGGGTGTCCAAAGTATGTGATAACCGACCGAGGCACAGCCTTCACCGCAAAACAATTTGAGAAGTTATGTAGATCTAACGATATAATACATATCCGAAACGCAACCGCAACACCGAGAGCAAACGGCCAAGTCGAGCGCAGCAATGCAGTAATTGCGGCCGCTATAAACACGATGGCTCAAGAAGATTGTAACTGGGATGATAACATACGGGACATACAGTTTGCAATGAATAGCATGAGAAATAAAACAACGAAACGATGTCCTCATGAACTATTGTTCAATTTTAACCCGAGGAATGCGTTACAAAATGCTCTGATTCTGGCCTTACAAGACGATGATGACGTAGACGATGTGAATATTACACAGAGAAGTGAGGAGGCATTGCAAAATATTCAGCGAGCACAACAAACACAGAAAACGCGGTTTGACAAGCTATACAAGAAGCCACGGCAGTACGAAACAGGAGATCTGGTTTTAGTGGAACGAGAAAGCCAAGCAACTGGAGAGCCCCGGAAACTTGCCGCAAAATTCAAGGGTCCATATTTAGTCGTTGAAGCTTTACCTCATGACCGTTACCGCTTAGGAGACGTCCCAGGAGCAAAAAGAACCCAGCGTTCATTCAATTCGGTATTCTCTGCCGACCGCATGAAACCATGGTGCGCGTTGATGGAAGAAGAAACGGAAAGCGAAACTGAGAATGAGATGGAAGACGATGAACCGGAAGAAGTAGGTATAGATTCTTTATGTTTGCAGACCACCACCTTAGGGCCCGAGGACGGACCCACAAGTCAGGAAAGGCCGACTGTTAGCCAAGTTGAACTTCCCGCGCCAAGTAACTCCCTGATGCGGAGAGAGAGGGCCCGCCGTGCGCCAAAACCAAGATGCGAGTGTGGTTGTTAGAAAGAAGATGGCCGACAACGAGTGAGAGTGACGCGCAAGAGGCGACAAGAAGAATTACTTTTATTTTGTTGTTGTATTCATGTGTATTTTGTGTCAGTTAAATAGATATTGAATTGAAGCTAAGGAGAGTTTTATTCAGTGTCTAACATATATATATATATATATATATATATATATATATATATATATATATATATATATATATATATATATATATATATATATATCTGCACCGTTATGTTGGGACAAGAATACCGTATCTATAGTTTAGAAGGTCGATGGTGTTACTTAACTGCCTGGTACCTCCTGACATGTTGGTACCTTTTTACGGCGTGCTAGAAACGAATGTTGGCTGTTGCTTCGTAACAGATCGGTATCAGTTACTAATGGCACAAACCAATGAAATATGATGTCTTCTTCCACAATTCACTAGATGGCAACACTATCTAAATGTCAAATATGTCAAAAAATATACATTTTTGAGGTTACATTCAAGCATAAAAATTATTTCGCTGTTCTCTGCTTATAAATATTGAATCATCCTTATTTTAAAGTATAAGAGAAAACTAAAGAAAGGAATGTCACGTCTTTCGAGAAAAATCATTTAATAAATATATAAGATACAAAGACAAATTGGTTATTTCTGGTAAAATTATTTTGATTATTCGGTTCACAGTTCTTCGAACGATCCGCAAATCATCTGCCACCATTATTTGAAAAATCCTCAAATAAAACGCACTGAACAAAAAATGAAAATCTGTATTCAAGAATTGTATATAACATAAGCAATATTTTTGTAATTCTGGTAAAATTGATTTACTTTTCATAGTTACTGGATTTAAGTTATCCTCTTGTTCTGTAACTAAATTTCTGGCAGTTTTTTTCGAAATCTTGTAGCCTTTCTTAAAATCTACTTCAAATATCAAGGTTATTTCGTTTTCTGAAATTTGTAGATCGAAATGTGCGAATTATATTATTAATATTATTGTTTGATGATTTTAAGAAGACATTCTGAACATCAAAATTACATACGAGCAAAATATTACCAATATGACAGGTTGACAGTACGTAACAGTCAGGTAACTGGCCGTGAAATCGCTGTTATATGTAACACAGCTTTCACGATGCATTTTAGGGTAACATATTTTCTAGCACGTGAAATCGTCAGGTACCTGTCTGTTACATGTAACTATGTGATATCTGACGTTCTAGCACTCGGGCCTAAATGTAAATTTGTAAATGCGTCCAATCATTTCACAGTATTTCAAATAATGATTTTGGTGGAGAAAATGACAGTTAAAACATTTTAATTTTGATTTGTCAAATGGATTCTGCAAATATGGATATATTATTAATATTATCTGTAGAATAGAGATTGATTATGATAAAAGTGATAAATATCATATAACTGTCATCCCATTTGTGTCAAACCACGTGTCCCAATATAAGATGATTGGGCACCTTTAATATCTTTAAATTCAATATAAACCAACAAGGTAAGTCGTAAATTTCAAATCTAAATTTATAAATTAAAAAACATCATAAACCAGCGATTAATATTAATTTAAATAAATATTATAAATGATGATCAAATGTTAGCGCTGTAAATAAGAATATTAAAACACATTTGTCACCCAAACCAGTATATACAGTATTAATACAAAAAAATAACACACAATTCGATACTCGTTGCCATTTGTTGTCATAATGTGAGCGTGTATGTCCCAATTTTCCGCAAATAAATCAACCAATGTTCGCCATTCCATCGTTGTGTTGCTGAGTAGTATAGTAAGGCCACTTGTTCTTCTGAAAAGTACTATGTAAATCGCGTTTAAGGGGAGTAGAAAGATTTCGTGTCGCTAATTTATCCTCGATCGTCTTCAAAAATATTAAAAGAGACTGCGGCTCCTTGCATTCTCTGATAAGAGCAAGTGTTGAGTAGCGCCAGCTTCTCATAATAGTATTGCAACATGGGTTCATCCGGTTTCTTGTTGCGAGCAACCATTTCTTGAAGCAACTGAAAATAATTTTCCTGTGACGGAAATGCCTTTAACAACATAGCCTTCCATGTCTCCCAAGAATGATTTATTCCTTGCAGCGCTTTATACCATATTTCTACATACCCTCTCAAGCGAGATGTTACATACATGATGGTAGTTATTTCGTCCTATTTATACATAGCGCGTAAAGTGAACGTACATACTGAAATTGAGGACGGTTGTTATATAACGCCATGTTGTAATGTTGTTCCAGTTTCGTAATCCAGCTAAAGATAAACGTAATCAATATCCGCACTGTTCTAAACGTTGTGCTGGTGTTATCCAAAAGCTGAAAGTTAAAAACGTTCTGATCCCACTTCTGAAATATTATAAATGATGAATAAATGTTAGCCCTGTAAATAAGAATATTAAAACACATTTATCACCCAAACCAGTATACCGGGTGGCGCTCGAAATCCGTTACATAGGCATTTAACATGGGAAAACCGTTTTTGCTAGCGCGTTGCTCCCTAAAATATTTTAGAAAGAAAATCTTCAAATAAAAGTTGTAGAATATAAAATTCTGCATGTAAATCAGTAAACAAAATGCATTTCGTATGTTTAGTAAATTCAGAAATTGAATATAAATTTTTTAAAAATTTCAGTTTAATAGTGCTAGCCCTGGAATTAAAAGAAAGAAGATAAACAAATGTGTTGATTTAAAAGTCAAATATTGTGATTTTTTGTCCAGAAAAATGAGTATTTGAACAGTATAGAAGAATTAAATTATTATTCTGCTTTAGAATTTTACGTTATGATAATTTTATTAAAAAATTAAATTGGAAATAAATTTTTATGACAGATAAACACACGTTTGTTTGTTAAGCTTTTTGTTAATTCCATGGCTATCACTACTTTTGAGTAGATTTTCGACATTTTCATACCTAATTTCTGCTGCTACAAAGCATTCAAAATTAATTTTGCTTATTGATTCAAATGCAGAATTTTATGTTCTATAACTTTTATTTGAAGAATTTTTTTCTAAAATAATATGGGGAGCAACGCGCTAGGAAAAACTGTTTTCCCGTGTTAAATGCCTATGTAACGGATTTCGAGCGCCACACGGTATACAGTATTAATACCGTGACGTACCTACTCCTGTGTTGGGTTTGCTTACTGCTTTCGGGCGCCAATCTGTGAACTGTATGTTTTAGGGGTAGTTTAGGAATGTGGATAGCTAGTCGGAGGTCCAGGATTATTATTTATAAATGATGTGAAATTTGTAAAACTGAAACATTTTATTAACACACACCAAATGTACAAGCATGTAAATAGAATAAAAAAATATGTCTTGAAAATCTGTCTGTTTGACTTTAACTTGGTATATCTTACTATGCTTGACTGGAATCCTGTCTCTTTGATGACGCACTCTCGCTCGGATTCAGCGACTATCTCGCTGAGGGCAGTTCGCGATGCGCGTGTCGTGGAGTTCTAGACTACAGAAGCTGTAGGCAGACTGATCCTCTTGTTTAGCCGAAGCAGCTATTACAAGAAGTGACTTCTTAGTTAGCCGAGGCAGCTATTGTAAAAAGTGATTTCTTAAGCTCCGCGAATGATATTTATACCCAAATTTGGTTACATTTGGTTGAAATTTTCGCGTTGGAAGAGGGAGATGCTACCGGCCATCTTATTGGTGCGGAGGCGGAGTTGTGTCGCGATGTCTGATTGGCCGAAGCCTGGGTTTATAAATTGTTTACTTTTTTTGTGGCTTTAAAATCTACGCAAAAAATAATTTTCCAGCTTTTCCGTGACAGTTATTATCAGGTAGTATATACAATTGAATATTACATAATTACAATAAATAGTCAATATTAAATGTCTCAGTTTCCCTTGAAGACCGTGGCTGGCCGTAGCGCTGGCGTCGCTCAGCTGTGAAAGTTGTCAAATGGATTTCCTAGGGGTTTTCTCTAAGTTCTACGAATGGAATTGTGTTCTTAAGGGTCCTATTATTTTCCAGACAGTTAGGCCCGGCCCGTGGATTATGGGTATGCCAGCTGGCAGTAGTTGTACATCCTCACTTGTAACCTGTAAGTTTTCTAAGTGTGCTTTGACAAAAAACATTATTTTCATCCCGATTTCTTAGCACAACCGCCAGAAAAGAATTGGATGACGTTCCCTGCCCTGGTTACAAAGCCCACGGACCGGCTAGGAAGAATGGACATTGCTGGGAAGAAGTTTTCACAAACTCGTGTCTATGGAGAACTGTGTGTCGTCTTTTGCCGGGAAATTTGAAGAAACTGGACGAAAATATGTGACTTCGTCACAATACAAAAAATAACAAATCTAGATGACCGTGGCCCGGCCGAACCCGGTCACGCGGAATCCTCCTCCACGCCGTGACTATTTCTGCAAAAGAATTAACACATGAGAAATACACAGTGAGGAGGCAATCATTCACAAAATACACGCGCATCCACCACAAAGGAATGTATTGAGAAAACACACGAGAAATAACACACGTATGCAACAAAGTCCAATAGAACAGGGAACATGAAATGTCACCTTATGCGAAACGCATACCTGCTACTCAATAGCAGTGTGGCCCGGACTTACGCGTACATATACTCAACTGTACCTGCCATTACCATCCCTGAGCGGTGTGGTTTATTCCGGCACCGAGATATAGTTGCTCAACCAACCTTGCCATTACCACCCCTGGGAATAGGGAGCTACCCTAACCCGAAATCCGCTCAGGTGCTGATCAACCCTAGTGGCTTTACTTCGGCCTTAGGGGCATAGTTACCAAACCAGGATAAAACCATCCCTGCCGTTACCACGCGGTCAATCAGCGAAAACCCACGAGGCTAGCAATCGTGGACACATAGATCCCATTCCTGGGGCCTATTTCACGAAACTACAAATTACAATTTACAGGCGTATTTTATTAAATTTGTAAAAAATATATGACTAGCATTACACAAAACTACAATTGTAAACTTGTAAGTTCTAGTGAATTATCAACAATTTTACAGGAATACTTTTCCATTTTACATGTGTTTCTCGCAAACTCGTCCAAATTACAATTTGACTATTGTAGAAAGACCATATAATTTTAACCTACCTCGTGAGTATTGTAATTTTCTTTAAACGTAAGGTGTAAAGTCTTCCTTTGAAGAAATGTGGGAGATATCTTCAGAAGATGAAGAGGTAGATAATAGACGAAGAAGAAGAGTTTTCAGATAAAGGATAAACTGTAATTTTATCACTGTTTACGAGTTCAATAAACTTTTCGGATACATACATATATATGTATGAAGATGAAAATATAAATCGACATACCACACGTAAAATTTGGTAGCTTGGTTTTGCTAACAACTTAAGAGATAATACTTCAGTGGTTAAAACGTTTTACATACCATGATATTTTGTCTTATATTTTGCCAGAATGTATCTCTGGTATAAGTGTAATCTTTGTTCTCAGTAACCAAACCGAGGGTCAGAGCTTTGTTATGAACAACCTTCCATGCATTAATCTTGTCATCTTTCGTCAACTTATCCGAAAATGTTCCCATAAGTAAATTTTTTGGTTCTCGGATTGCCTTTAAAACTTTTAGCCGCTCTTATTTCTTCGCATATATTTTTAACAATGGATACAATAACATCTAAACATGAACTGAATATTTGCTTCCTAAGAAATAGGTTGTCTTTATTTACAGTCGCGGAGGGAGGCGACGTGGGCCACGTCACTTGTAAAATAGTACTTTTGTTTTATAATTGTAAAATTTCTTTGTGAAACATCTGCACTTGTAGATAGTGCATTACAACAACTTGTAACTGTAAAATTGTAAATTGTAGTTTTGTGGAACAGGGCCCATCCTTATAGCTCTCTCATCACATCTGGATCCCAAGACCAGAGGCTCTACCGGGCACGACCGATCAACAAGGATTAGGATAAAGGACAACGCATTACTCTTACTATCGTGGACTAAAAGTGTGTGTAAAACTCAACTCACTCACCTGAATCACTACACAAATCAATCACTACAATATCGATATTCTCACACTGAAATCTAAAAATAAACTGAAATAAAATACTTGAATACCAG
The DNA here is from genome assembly GCA_963082715.1 of Harpalus rubripes. NCBI lineage: Eukaryota > Metazoa > Arthropoda > Insecta > Coleoptera > Carabidae > Harpalus > Harpalus rubripes. Next base: position 15,227,300 of record OY720461.1, read on the forward strand.
TATCATTAAATCTAGCTCTTATCCAACAGCATCGGTTACGTATCTAAATAGCTAATTAGAGACAAAACATAATAAATTTAATAGAAAATAATCTTACGCAAAATAATTACTGTAACATAAATAAGCTTCATATTGTTAAATTATTTCAATAATTAATTTTGTAAAATTGCTTTTTATTTTTACGAAAAAAATACACAAAAAACAGTAATAATTCCACCGTGACTTCTAAAATATTCTCTCATGGAGTGACTAATGTTGTACATTAGTTATTTCAAATAACCATAGTCGGTGTTGGATAAAGTTTATTTACAAAATTGAATTCAACTAAAACGATTAATATGTTATCTGACAGGATTATTTTCTTCGGTATCTGCTGCCCAAGGTCAACAAATCACATGATTGTTGGCATCGTAATAATATTTTCAACAAATGGAATTATTTTTTACACTTTTTCATATGTGTTTTTAAACTTGAATTTTGTGTAAATGATTTATTACATGTCGGACATTTATATGCTCTTACTTATTCCACTGTGAATTGTCATATGTCTTTTTAAAGTAGAATTTTCTGTAAATGATTTATTACATGTCGTGCATGTATATGCTTTTATCCCACTATGAATTTTCATATGGTTTTTTAAACTAGCATTTTGTGTAAATGACTTATTACATGTCGTGCATTTATGTGCTCTTATTCCACTATGAATTGCCATATGTAATCTTAAACTAGCATTTTGTGTGAATGATTTATTACATGTCGGACATTTATATGCTCTAATTCCAATGTGAATTGGGCTATGTTTGTTTAGATAACTTCTATGTGAAAATTGTTTATTGCATATTCCACATTTATTTTCTTTTTTTCCGCTGTGAATTGCAATATGTTGTTTTAAATGAGAATTTTGTGTAAATGATTTATTAAATGTCGGACATTTATATGCTCTAATTCCAGTGTGAATTGGGCTATGTTTGTTTAGATCACTTCTATGTGTAAATTGTTTGTTGCATATTTCACATTTATAGTCTTTTATTCCACTGTGAATTGCCATATGTGTTTTTAAATGAGAATTGCTTATAAATGATTTATTACATGTCGTGCATTTATATGCTTTTATTCCGCTATGAATGTTCATATGCGCATTTAAACTATATTTCGTTGTAGATGATTTATGACATGTTGGACATTGAAAGTCTTTTATTTGATTGTGAGATTTAATATGATTGGATAGATTACTTTGTGCAAATTGCTTATTACAGATTGCACATTTGTAGTCTTTTATTCCTTCATGAATTTTCACATGTTTTATTAAATTAGATTTGTACATAAAAGACTTTCTACAAGTAGCACATTCAAATTCTCTAATTTCTTTGTGTATTTTCATATGGCTTGTCAAGTTTGACTTCCGCGTAAAACTCTTATTACAAATGATACAATAAAAACCGTTTGAATTAGCATTTTTAGATTTCTGAATATCATTATTTATAATAACCGAGCTGGCATATGCTTTATCAATCTGATTATCATCATCAGAAATACATTCATCTTTCTTCACACTTTGCAAAATATTTTCATATAATTCACGATCCATAGCAGTTTCTTCCAGCGGTTCTTCTTTAATTGTTTCTAAATTTTGATAATAATTAGTTATTGCTGTCGAATGTTCCATGATCTCCGTGCTGCTTTCCATGATTGCTTCTTGATCAATTAATTAACGACTGATGATTCGTTTCCCAAATAGAACAGATACAACCAAGAATTCTTTCCAACTTAATAATTATCTGAAACAAAATTTTCGTAAACTAGTAAATATTTTTTCAGAACACCTAATTATTTATTTTTATTACGGGATGTGACTATAATCGAATTTCAATATATGTCATAAAATATAAAACTAACCACTGTAGCTTCTCATTACAATAATAAAAACTAAACATGAGTTTGTAATAGAATTTTTATTAGCAAATTATGAATTCGAAAAAACGTATGTTGAGAAAGCAAATACAAACATGATATTTAGAACAAAGAAAATTGTAATATTGCTTTTTACTTAACTTTTGATATTGTATTTGCAGTTTATTGCAACACCAACAAAAACTTTCTTAATACATGGCTTAATGAACATTTTGAATATTACTACACACTGTAAATATACTTACAACTTGGATGATTTTCTAAAAGGAGTTTATGTACTACTTCAAATAGCCTATATAAATAACCTTAAAAGTCTTCCTAAAGAATAGTAAAACAAAGAAGTTTACGTCGATAATGCAATCATCCGTTTGAAGTTTGGAAATGTATATCAGTGAAATACTTTTAGAATGATGAAGCTTTTGTACTTCTGGAAATATATGACACAATATTAGCAAAAGAGAAGAATTAAAAACCAAGTTATATGCGAAACTTACTAAATTTAATTGCAACCACCACCACAAAGACCCTTAACCAAAATTATAAAGACGCTAACCCAAATGACAACGTAATAATCATAAGTTTGTATTACGTTATCATAGATGGCACTGAAGACTAAAGTTTGCTTTACACGTGATTTACACAATAACATAATCTATTATTTTAAATAACTCGATTATTTTAGATATGAAAAAAAAAAGTTTTTTAAAATGAAAATGTCTATAAATTGGTAATATATGTTTTTCTATAGAATGTTCTACCTTTACGTAATCGTAATGTATCTTCATATTTTCAAATACATCCTATATACATGCTGTCCTAAATCAATTGGTACACACCAATGGGATCTCAGAAACTATTTACTTTATCAATAACCATTTTTCAACATTCTTTCAATTGAATTGCATGAAATATTAATATTTATTTAGTAATAATAAAACTAATTTATTAAAATAACGTTTTTACCTCCCATCATACCATAGGTAAGGGAGATAATGTAATCGTGCCAAAAATTCGATGGTGAGTTTTCAGTAAATAAGCACGAATTAGAGTCCCCACAACACGTTTTTACTATTTTTACGATGATGATGATGATGATGATGTGTGTGTGTGTGTGTGTGTGTGTGTGTGTGTGTGTGTGTGTGTGTGTGTGTGTGTGTGTGTATGTGTGTGTGTGTGTGTGTTTGTGTGTGACGATTTTGTCGTCCACGGTAACTCTTATAACAAACTTCCAAATATATCTATTTTCCGTATTTAAGCTTCCTGCATCCATATAACGAGTTGATTAGATTTTGGGTAAAAATGGAAGTGATACTTTACTTCAAGCCCATAACAGTTTTTAATGAAAAACTATATTAAAATATAATCCAAAACTTATCAATTTTACCAACGTATTATATTTTTGTTAAAATTGATAAACCGAAAGAAGATATTTTTCTTGAAGCTCTGAACAGGTTTTCGTGAAAAATACATTATCATATAATACAAAACTTTTAAAATTTGGTATTTAAGACTTTTATATTAATGAAAATAAGATATTATATTTTTGTTAAAATTGATAAACTGGAAGTGGTACTTTACTGGAAGCTCTAAACAGATTTTCTTGAAAAAATATAATAAAATATGACACAAAACTTCTTAAATTTGGTATTTGAAACTCGTATATAATTTGAAACAACATATTAGATTTTAACTATATATGATAAACCGGATGTGGTACTTAATTTGGAACTTATGGCCAGTTGCACCAACGCTAAAAAGATACATAGTTATGAATTACATAAACTTAGGGAATCCTTAAATTTTCATTCTGTTGCATGAATCAAATTTAGGTGTTCCTTAGCTAAGGAATACATAATTCAAAATTAAGTGATCTAAACTGACAAAACTAAAAATAATTAAAAATACAAATACACTAGATATAACTTCAAAGCATTTGTTTTGTTTTCGGCTGGACAGAAAGAGGCAACTAAGGATAGAGATATGTTAAGTCTCTTCATGGAGTATTCGCTAGATGTCACTGCTTGTTTTATTAACATGAACTGTACTATATTTGAAACATTTGAATTATTATTAACGAAAAGCAATTATAAAATGTATGAAATAAATTGATATTAGTATTAGGAAATGATAAAAAGAATTATACATAATTATTTATATTATTCTATTGATTTTTAAACAATATTGTTTTTGTGTACATGCTTATTATTCTATTTGTAGCTTTTTCTAAATTTATTTTTGTGGTGGATTTTGAAATAAATGTCTAAAATTAAATAGATCAATTGAATGCCATGATTATTTAATTCATCCTGGTCCAGGATATGGTTATGAATACAATCCAAAATTCCCGTAGGTATATTTCTCATGGTAGTATTAATTAATTGTTTTTCAAATTAATAAGAGTTTTTAGAATTACGCACATTTTATTTCAAAACTCACTTGAAAGAGACAGATTTATAGAGAATAATGAAACTGTAAAACTTTGTACAAACAAAACTGGGCCGATTTTGTAACTTTAAATTCTGTCTGATTTCAAATTTTGTCGGAATTGGATTTTCCCCATTACGAATTTTACTGCTCCAGACCAGTACAATTTGAAATCTGACAGAATTGCGATTCTTCCAATTATTTCTCAGGATAGATTTCAAGTATGAAATCTGACAGAATTGAAATTTTCCCAATTCTTTCTCCGAATAGATTTCAAATTCTACTGGTCTGGAGTAGGGAAAACCCAATTCTGACAGAATTTAAAATCGACACCTGAACGACTTCACAGCTTCCAAACAAAGGAACATAATGTCAGAAATACATTATAAGTATCGTAGAGACATCTCTCGACAAACTTTAGAGTAGACTTTATATATCTCTATCTCAAGTTGTCTCTTTCTGTCCAGCCGAGAACGTAAGACTGTGTGTCAGTGATAAAGTTAGTAACCTATTTCCATTTTGATTAGTTTTATTTGTTTCGTTTAAATTCTTATTAATATTAAGGTAAGTTTATTAATATTATTAATTGCCAAATATTGTTGCATTTGTATTTTAGTTCAATATATTTTTTTAGATGGCAGAAGAAGTAAAGAAACGAGTTCGTAATATGAATTTTTTTATTCAAGAAAAGGAAATAATATTACATATTATAAATTTTAAATAGATTATCGAAAATAAAAAAAAATCTGATGTGGACACCACACGACTTCCTTGTACGCAAGACCAATATGAAGATGAAGTATAGACCCAATTATAAAATTGCACGTGTTTGACGTAATTTGACATTAACATCTATTTTTTATTTTTTTGTTATAGCAAGCTTCATTACAAAAACCAAAAAGTATATAAGTTTTAAATTTACATATCTCGCTTATACAATGGTCTAATGTAATAATACTTGATGTGCTAGACGCAGAATTTAATTCTCTAAAACTCTTATTTGAAGCATTTATTTCTTAAATCAAAATGAAACCATTTTATTCAAGAAAAACTGTCAACAACTTCAGGTAATATATCACTTCCGGTTAGCCTGTTTTAACCAAAATCTGCTATGTTATTCCTATTGATATAAAAGTCTTATATACCAAATTTGAAACGTTTTGGATTATATTTTAATATAGTTTTTCATTAAAATCAAATAAAGTACCATATCTGGAAATTATGTAATGACCAAAAAGGGAGGTGCACAACTAGACGTTATAGAAGTCCTAAATAGAAAATTTCAACTTTCTACGGCTTACCGTTTTTGAGTTATGCGAGATACGTACGTACAGACGTCACGACGAAATTAGAATGGATTCAGGAATGGTTAAAATGGATATTTCCGTTGAAATCTCAAAACCGAAATTTTTCGCGATTACAATACTTCATTTACTTCGTACAAGGAAGTAAAAAGAACAGTTGATGAGAATTAAATTGTTAAATAAAGAAGATTAATTATAATTGATTATTGTAAATGTTTATTTATTTTATTATTTTACAAAATAACTATAATAGTTGTTTAGTTTGTTTATTTTTTTATAAATTTAGTATAGCTATGTTCATAATTAGTATATTAATGTATTCAAGATAATATTTGAAAGACAAAAATAATAAAGTTAATTTATACTTTTCTTTTACAATCTTGCAAAGTAATTATTTGCAAAAGTTATTTCTCACATCAATCTCGATAGCTGCATTGTTCCTATTATTAACATACGGCAACATTGGTATTTGTCCGTCATCTAATTGTGGCAAAACATGATTTTCGGCTTTTGGCCCAGGAATTGGTTCTGGAGGCCTATTCTATAACTTTTACCAATATTGATACGCGCTCCATCTTGGTAAATTTCCCAGCGAATATCGTCGAACACCAGCGGTTATAACCGATTTGCGAGACATGACGTCACAGCCAACGGTGAATTCGAGACGGGATTTCAAGCACGCATAGGATCTTGGAATTTAGATATCCAGATCGAAGCTGTCAGTTGTTTCGGCGCCATCATTTAATCGTTTAACTTTCGACTATGAATTTTTTGTGTTGATTGAATTGAAGTGGTTTTTAATTTCTTCTTTTTGTAAGGTTTGTAAGGAGTTGAAACTAGACTAATTATTATTTTATTTTAACATGAATTTGTTTATACTTGTTGAAGACAAATCGGCATGTACGATAACTAAATTTTAATCAAATTTCAGATCGAATAAGAATGCCAGTTGGTATGTTATCGACTAATCATCTCTTCTTATGGATATCGGAAACGGATCTAGCGAATTCCTACACATTTGAGCATTTAATAAGTAATATTACTTATTAAATGATTTGACGTTAAGATGATACAAATTTTTTAAACAATTTTATTTACAGGTATTTATAACTAGGTACTGATGTGATTTAACTTTTTAACTGTAGGAAGCTACCAACATCAACGCAATGTTAAAATAACTTGCTGGCATGTATAAGCCAGCCATTTTGTACTTTAGATTTTACGTATCTATCGCAAATTTCCACAAAAGCGATAAATAAATGACGCGAAGAACATATACAAATAACTGTATAGGTAGTCGGAAAGAATTTTGTAAACAAAGGGAAAAGCGAAAGTAGTGATTTAGATTTACTTTGCTTCGAAAGATAAATAGGTATGATTCCTATTAGACTTTGAGGATATGTATTCAAAACGAACATTTACATTCATCATTGTTCCAAATTTCCGCCAACGGTGCAACAACACCCGTTGTAACAGTTTCGCTAACTTTGGTGCAACAAAAAATCGGTGTGGAGTCTATTAAAGCCAAGGAGTTGGGTGAAGAAGTGGAGAACATGAACAAAGAATTGAATAATGCTATTATAATTCTAAAAAGAATAGCTGTGACGGTAGAAGGCATAAATGAAAAGCTATAATAAATATGTAAATAAAGAATACCTGTATATGAATTGTTTTCTTTTTTGTCATTATTTTTTTACATCCTTCTTTTACTTTTGCAAAGTAATTAATAAATATCACATACAGTAGTTGTACATAATTATTATTCAATAACAAAATTGCGTAAGTGATGGTTTACTCTAAAATTTTAAAGGATATTGAACAGCATATACATATTATAATATGTATGAAGTACTATACAACTTACAACTACAAAATTCCTTTGTTAATTTGTAAATATCAAGATCTTGGTAAAGTTACTAAAGTTATAGAATTGGTATCCTGGTTCATTCATCAATCTTGCAATGTTATGAAGTATTGCCGTTTAATCTGCAGCCATACGCAAGAATTGGAAAGCGTCTTTTCCAAACACCACATAGATTTCCTATTATTGATCTAGTACGGACATGCGACTCATTAAATAATTGTTGTGCTGGTGTTGTTCTATGACATCACGTCCAACGACTAAGCTACATTTGAGTGTGTGTCAGGATTTGAAAGAACAATCAGAAATCGATCTGGAATTTTTGTAAGTTTTCTCAAACATTGATGCTGATTTTCCTAACAGGAAACAAAACTGGGTGTTAACACGTTGCTTTTTAATGTCCACCATTAAAAAATCGCCGAACACGTCAAAGAGCACTCACGAAAAAAATCATACTGACCTCTCAGATGTTTCCTCAAGGATGACCACTCGGACAGAAAATAATAGGGGATTACAGCTCAATCGAATTAAGAGAAATTAGTAAAAAATTGTGAAAGTATATGCTTAATAATGAATATTAATAAAGAAATAAAATGATATTATTGAAATACTTCGGAGCTCGTCACTCATATGAAATTCATATATGTATATATATATATATATATATATATATATATATATATATATATATATATATATATATATATATATATATATATATATATACCGAGTTAGGGGCGCAGCTTACTACCATTGGAAGTAGAGAAATTCAAATAGCGGAGGCGTGGCTATCAGTCCAGTAGTGCAATTCTCAAACAGTTTTTATTTGAATAGAAATATTTTGCATTAAACTTAATAATTTAAGTACATTTCCAATTATAAATTATGTCGACTTGTACAGTATAATAATTTTCATTTATTTTTATAAATATAATTTAGAAATAGCATATATTTCAAAAACATTTAGGTCCACGAAGAAAATAGTTTGATATTAAAAATTATATACGTGACGTCACATCTATATTTTCAAATTTCGGAGCCGACAGTCTTAGTTTTACTTATACGTTCAGATGAACCACACGACTTCCTTGTACACAAGACCAATATGAAGTATAGACCCAAGTATAAAATTGCACGTATTTGACGTAATTTGATATTAACATATATTTTTTATTTTTTGTCCTAATCCATAGCAAGCTTCATTACAAAAACCAAAAAGTATATAAGTTTTAAATTTACATATCTCGCTTATACAAACGGCTAATTTAATAATACTTGATGTGCTAGACGCAGAATTTAATTCATTAAAACTATTATTTGAAGCATTTATTTATAAAATCAAAATGAAGCCATTTTATTGAAGAAAAACTGTTAACAACTTCAGGTAATATTGACATAAAAGTCTTATATACCAAATTTTAAAAGTTTTAGATTATATTTTAAAATAGTTTTTCATTTAAAACGATTATAGGATTCAAATAAAGTACCATTTTTAGAAATTATGTAATGACCAAAAAGGGATATGCACAACTAGATGTTATAGGAACGGCCCTGCATTATTTACATATATGTAAGCCCTAATTCATAATGGACATAAGCACAACATAATACATAACATTAAAATTACGTTCTGCTTACGCGAGTTAACAATGAGCATAACATAAAAATTATGATTTTCAGAGAAAATTGATAATAAAGTGTCATTATTTTATTAATTAGCGAGTGACGTAATTGATGTTAACATTAACAGGTTGAATTATTTTATTAATATTTTCGTGTGAGGGCCGTGATCTTTGTAATATCTACTTTTTCTTAACATACGATCATATTAATAGTGTATTCCAAAATTGAACCCTGTTAACCGGGGTTACTTTTTCAGTAACCGGTTGTGTTTTCGGAACATGGTTATTGAAAGCTGGTAACTTTTCTGTAACCACACTAACCGCGCTAGATCGGCAGTTGTGGTGCGGTTACATTTTGATGCATGACAAGTGAACTTTTAACTATTTTAAATTTGTCAAAATGAGGTTAGCTATTAGCTGATCAGTTTTCTAGTCCGATGACGGTAACATTGTAACCGTGGTTAAACCGTAACAATTTTCAGTGGTTACCGTGGTTTAATTTCGAAATGTATAATGGAAAGAAATAGAAATATAACCTACAACTTCGGCTGTTATTTCATTTCACAAACAAAAACAAATAGTTGACATACAATGCAGACATGCGCAGTTTACATTTTACATAAGAAAAACATAAAGTTGGAGTGATTCAACTTTATAAATTTGTTACGGAACTGTTACGTAGCTACGTACATGGTGCAAGGAGAAGAATGGTGTGCTGAGTAGAAGTTCTAGTTTTGAGTGTCTCTGCGCATGACGTCATGTGCGGCGCACGGAGATTTTGAGAAATCTTTGTCCTGCATTTTGTATTTGCTATTGTGTATAACAAGGGTCATTCTTACAAATAAAATAGGTTTATAATAACAATGCCTAATTGTGCCGTGTATGGATGTGGAAATTATTTAGGGAAAACGAAAGGAAGTGATATTAAGTATCATCGAATTCCAAAGAATAATGTTCTGGCTGAAATATGGGTTATAGCTTGTAAAAGAAAAGATAAAATAAATCTAAAAAATGATAAGTTACTACTAGTTTTGTAATATTATTTTAAGAATTAATAATATTAAATTATATGTTCATATACTGACTATATGGATATTTTATTTAGGACCGTAATTTGAGGTAACGTTCCGATTAAATTTTGCTTCATTTAATAATATAAAACTAATACTCTTACATATCATATAGGAATATTATTTTATTGACTACATATCGTTTATGATAAATTCTGTCTTTAAATATTCAGCCTTTAACAATTTGTTTAGAAAAATGTACTTGCATGAATTATGTACAGTAAATTAGTGTATTTAGCGCCATTTTATCAATACAAGGATAAATAATTTAACTGCCAGGACTGCCAGTTAAAACATAGAAAGCGTTTATCAAACAAAAGTTATCGTAAACTGTTAGTTAAAATCGGCAAAAATTTATCTGTCAGTTTACCTTGCAGATAAATGTATTAACTGGCAGTTGAACAAATAAGGAATACACTTGAACTGAAAATTCATGTAATTATTAATTAATTAACATGTGGTAAATATATTGTTATTACTTTATATAATTGTTTTAAAATAATTGCGTAAATAAGATTGAATGAAAATGTTTTTATTCAATTTTGACGTTTTAAACTGTCATTATTAACTCCATAGCAACAACTATTAGTAACTGTTTATTTGCTAGTGATTTAAAAAAATTTTAGATCACTCTCACACAATTTTATCTCACTCTGCAACAAATAATACATTTAAAATATCTACAGGCACAAAAATAACACTCACCACAGTCTCTATGAGACAGATCAGCAATTTTCATTATTTTTTATGACACAAATGACACGAAATAAAGCTTGTTTATAATTTATAAATCAACAACATGACCTCTGTCAACGACGATTGTCATGCACTGCCTACTAACTGATCTTTTTTTTATTTGTCAAAATTAAATATTATAATGGTTTTTATTATTATTTCGTCAAAATTGAATAAAATATTGTATAAACCACGTGAGCTAAGAATGTTTATTCACTCGAAGAAATTAAGACACTCGCCCTTCGGGCTCGTGAGCTAAACTTTCTTCTCATGATTAAACATTATCTTAGCTCACTTGGTGTATAAATATCTATTATATTTGTTTATGTTTAAACATTATAAAATTTAAATATATAATAAATTTGTTTATAAAATTGTTTCAGATGTTTTAAATTTGCTAATAATGTTTTTTAGCTACCATTTGTTCTATTCATTTTGATCCAACAACATTTTTAACACCATTGAGGCAACAACTTCTAAATTACAATCCAGTTAACAATCGAAAACTAAAAGACGATCAGATTCCCACTATAAATTTACCTAAATCTGACTTAAATTTGAAGTCACTTTAAAATTTAAATTCATTATGAAACCAGCCGTTAAAGGACCTGTATAATTTTATACTTAGATCAATAAAATATTTAATTAGATACAAATATACTTTCTTACTTCCATTTTGTTTATTAGCGAATCTAATTTTAAATACATATTATTATTTAGTTTCACATATATATTTTTATACATATGGTTGCATTTAATTATTATTAAAAAAATATTAAAGTATACAATTTTTTTATTAATTCATACGTTTGAAATAATTAAGTTTAAATGTTCATAGTTGGAATAGAACCTCAATACAATTTATCTGTATACTTCAAACAACTACACAAAAATTTTGTGTAATGGCTTCATTTATTATAAATATTTAATTTGTTAATACCATTATGCCCTACATTTATTCTAATATTCAATAATTTGAAATTACGTTTGAAATAATTAGGTTTAAATGTTCATAGTTGGAATAGAACCTCAATACAATTTATCTGTATACTTCAAACAACTACACAAAAATTTTGTGTAATGGCTTCATTTATTATAAATATTTAATTTGTTAATACCATTATGCCCTACATTTATTCTAATATTCAATAATTTGAAATTACGTTTGAAATAATTAGGTTTAAATGTTCATAGTTGGAATAGAACCTCAATACAATTTATCTGTATACTTCAAACAACTACACAAAAATTTTGTGTAATGGCTTCATTTATTATAAATATTTAATTTGTTAATACCATTATGCCCTACATTTATTCTAATATTCAATAATTTGAAATTACGAGTATTAAAACATAAATTTCGACTGTTCTACAATGGTATTCATATTTGTCTCGCGCTACGTGTACCGCACGTGACATCACAATTGAGAGAGCGAGATAGCACTACATGCGCGATAGCACACCATTCTTCTCCTTGCACCATGGCTACGTATGCATAAGAAATACGTAACAGCATTGTGAACACGCTCATTGAAAACTATATGCTTACGTAATTCTTATGCTTATGTCCATTGTGAATTAGAGCTAAGACTTACAGATTTTCTTAGAATATGCCCATTAAATAAAATTTATTTACAAAATTTAATTCAACTAAAACGATTAATATGTTATCGGACAGGCTTACTTTCTTCGGTATCTGCTTCACAAGGCCATCAAATCACATGACTGTTGGCATCGTAATTATATTTTCATCAAATGGAATTATTTTTTACACATTTTAGTTTTCATATGGGTTTTTAAATTAGAATTTTGTGTAAATGATTTATGACATGTTGGACCCTGAAAGTCTTTTATTTGATTGTGAGTTTTAATATGTCTGGATAGATGACCACTTTGTGTAAATTGTTTATTACAGATTGCACATTTGTAGTCTTTTATTCCACTATGAATTTTCACATGATTTATTAAATTAAATTTATTTATAAATGATTTACTACAAGTAGCACATTCAAATTCTCTAATTCCTTTGTGTATTTTCATATGGCTTGTCAAGTTAGCCTTCTGCGTAAAACTCTTATTACAAACGATACAACAAAAACCGTTTGAATTAGCATTTTTAGATTTCTGAATATCATTATTTACAGTATTCGAGCTGGTATATGCATTATCAATCTGATTATCATCATCATCAGAAATACATTCATCCTTCTTCACACTTTGCAAAATATTTTCATATAATTCACGATCCATAGCAGTTTCTTCCAGCGGTTCTTCTTTAATTGTTTCTAAATTTTGATAATAATTAGTTACTGCTGTCGAATGTTCCATGATCTCCGTGCTGCTCTCCACAGTTGCTTCTTGATCAATTAATTAATTAACGACTGAATATTCGTTTCACAAATAGAACAGATACACACAAGAATTCTTTCCAACTTAATAATTGTCTGAAACAAAATTTTCGTAAACTAGTAAATATTTTTTCAGAACACCTAATTATTTATTTTTATTATGGGATATGTGACCATAATCGAATTTCAATATGTGTCATAAAATATAAAACTAACCACTGTAGCTTCTCATTACAATAAAAAAAACTAAATATTAGTTTGTAATAGAATTTTTATTAGCAAATTATGAATTCGGAAAAACGTATGTTGAGAAATCAAACACAAACATGATATTTAGAACAAAGAAAACTGTAATATTGATTTTTTTTACTTAACTTTTGATATTGTATTTGCAGTTTATTGCAACACCAACAAAAACTTTCGTAATACATGGCGTAATTAACATCTTCAATATTACTACACACTGTAAATATGCTTACAACTTGGATGATTTTCTGAAAGGAGTTTATGTACTATTTCAAATAGCCTATATAAATAAACTTATGTCTTCCTAAAGAAAAATTAAACAAAGAAGTTAACATCGATAAAGACCCTTAACCAAAATTATAAAGACGCTAACCCCCTAATCTAAACGCTAACCCAAATGACAACATAATAATCATAAATTTGTATTACGTTATCATAGATGGCACTGGAGACTAAAGCTTGCTTTACACGTAATTTACACAATAGCATGTTTTTTTTTTAAAAAAAACTTGATTATTTTAGATGTCTATAAATTGGTAATATATGTTTTTTCTACAGGATGTTCTACCTTTACGTAATTGTAATGTATCTTCATATTTTCAAATACATCCTATATACATACTGTCCTAAATTAATTGGTACACCAATGGGATCTAAGAAACTATTTACTTTATCAATAACTATTTTTCACCATTCTTTCAATTGAATTGCAAGAAATATTAATATTTATTGCTAAATTGCAGTTTTTTCAGAATTCAAGAATTTATATTAATGGTTATATATACTTGGTAAACCATTAAAAACACTAAATACCGCTAAAAATTGGTGCGGAAAGCTATATTTATACAGATTTTGGCATTTTTTCTGAAATAATATAGGTTAGATGAACTACATATATTTCCTTGTTTAAGTAGATACTTACGCTTTCATACGAATAATACTGTTTCAATTAATGTATATTTGCAAAATTATGTCTTATTTTCCTTCTTATCCTACGTTTTATAACGTTTTTTCTTTATAATTTTGCGTTCATCTGTCAAACTATTGTAAACTAACATGAAGATAGTGGGCCAATCCAAGGACGTTTCTTCAACGTCCTTGGGCCAAACGATGTCGAATGTGTATGCCTGGTGTGCATTAGGTATTGTTTTTGCCAGGATTTTTTTTTAAATCTTAAAACATTACTGTGCGTTAGATATTGAATTGTCCAGATTAAAAAAAAAAAAATTCCAAAAAAATGAATAAATACGTACCTGTTTCCGCGCTCCAGTTTTATGTTTCCTTATTATATTTTAGCTAAAATAAGAAATTACAACAAAAATTGCATTTCTACTATTCTGGATAAACTGCAATCCAGCCATATTTATTTAGTAATAATAAAACTAATTTATTGAAATAACGTTTTTTTCTTCGATTTATATCTATTCATAATTAAATATCACTAGATTCAAATTTAACGCGTAATTTCGTAACTAAAATTTACATTTTCTACAGCGTAAATAAGTCTTCTGGTATGTATACAATACATGCAGATTAATTATCGTGTAATACTCATTAAAACAAGCCAATAATACTCAGGGCTTGGTTTAGGTCGTCTTAGTTCTAACCAAATCAAAGCGCCCCAAAAACTATAACAAAACGAGAAAACTGTGCGCCCCCAAAATCTGTGCGCCCTAAGCTGCAGCCCAGTCAGCCTATCCGGTAATTGTGCACTGCAGTAATTTTGTAATTGGTACAATAGGTAGATAAACTAGAACGATATATAATATTGATATATTTTATTAACACCAAATAGACAAAATAAATACATAACTATTTTGATATTTACAATTATTTATATTAATTCAAGTCGATTTTAAATTCAATGTAAACATGGACATTCTCAGTAGTGCTACCGTTATGATACGAAAATAAACTATAATTATTTCAAATAATTTTATATTCCATAAAAGGAATAAGGATTGACTTAGAAATAAAGGTAAATTTCATGAATATATACGTTTCTTAGGGTCAAATTCATAGTCGCTTCCTCATCTCATACTTTTCTCAAACTCAATTAAGGCTGTAGGTGATGTTGACGAACAGTTTCTGCTGCATTTGGGGTGTAAAGGGTGAGGTAGAATCTGAACGTCTAGAAGGCGGGGCTGAATATTCCCCTCTTACGTCTCTCCATGCTATTTTTCATTGGCAGCGTATAACGTTTTGCTTTGGGGTCATCCGACTTATACGAAATGAAAAGCCTTGCCATATGATGAAAACAATAAATTAAAATTATAGAACAAATTAATTTCTATTTTCGTTTATTAACAAACAAATATAAAACATTAAATATACCTACATTGCAATTCTATGTAAGTTATACTAATTAAGATTACAAAACAATGTATTGTTAAACTTTTATGTATAAAATTAGATTGAAAAGTTTGCATAACGTATGACAATAATCGATTAAAATATATTATACAAAAAATTGAGAAATTATATATATATATATATATATATATATATATATATATATATATATATATATATATATATATATATATATATATATATTTGACTTGAGGATAAATAAAATTTGAACATCAGTTCAAATTTTATTTATCCTCATTAAATTGTAAACTTGAAGTGAAAACGTACACATAATTTTTATTTGTGAAAGCCGTTTAATTTGTGAAATTAGATTTTAATGTTTCTTTTTCTATTCTGTTGTGCCTCTGTTATATACGGTGTTCATAAAACCTATTTAATTTTGCTTCCATTTCTTGCTTCCTAAAAATATCATTCCGAAAAATCTTTTCGAACTTGATTCCTAATGGTGTCCAAACCACAAGCAAGCAGTATTTGCGTTTGGTTATATGTATAGCTGACCCTGAATTTGATAGTACCCGTAATGTTTTTTATTTACAAGAAAATTTTCTTTATTTATTATCAAAAATTTAATTTTTTTGCTTATAATACCTTCTTCTTATTATTAAATTATAATTGTTTTTGTTACTGCATGTATTAACCTAATAAATTAATAATTAATTTAATAAAAATGACACAAAAATTGAGTATATTTGTCACTGATCCCTCTAGTTAGAAGAAGTCTTTTTATTACAGCAAAAAAATATTAATTGCCAGGGTCAACAAAATCACATGACTGCTCGTGTCGTAACAAAAGTACTAACCACACAAAAAATAGATTATATTTGTTACCTATTACATAGGTATATTTTTTTACTCTAATTCAAGCATAGGCTGCAAGTAATTGGTTACCTATATTGATTATATGATTATATCGATTCAGTATTTTTAAATATTTTTCATTGCAGCAAATATTCGATACAAAACTAGCAAATTTGAAATTTGTACAAGACAGCTCTTTGCAAAATCATCCATGTGATGTTAAATAAGGCAAATAATATTACTTAGTAAGCATGTCTTTAAAGGTATATTTACATTCAGATACATGTATGAAAATTTATGTGAGATACTTGTCAAATAAACAAATCGTGAAACATCGCCTCATACAAGGGCTCATACATTTTGCTTAAACTGTACAATTACCTCATACATTTTGAGTGATCAAGAAATAACATAAACTTTGACCTGTATGAGCTCATTACCACGTTTCTTCATCAACTGGTTCAAAATTAATGTTGGTTGTAGGTAATGCAAATTATGTTTCGATAAATTTTTAATGAGATATGTGACCATAATGCATGGAATTTCAATATACGACCCATAAAATATAAAAATTAACCATTATACTCGTAGCTTCGCATTATAATAATAAAAATGAAGAACACAATTGAATATCACACACAATTTGAGTATCTAACTTCAAAAATTAACTCAAAGTGTAAATACAAGTACAAAGAAAGTGTACTCTCTTAACTTGTATTCGCAATCGAAATTAACGATAGAGGCGCTGATTTTCGAAACAAAATGGCCGCTGACAAATGACAGTTCACATTGTTGACTGTGTATACAAACCGAGTTTAAAAACTTATTTACATGAAGGCGATAAGTTAAAATATTTAATTATTAATTACTATACTACAAACTCAGCTGTCACTTATTTAATATGGCGCTTGTACGATTGCTTTTCGTAGTAATGATTTGCGACAATAGAGGGAAATTTTTAATGTACGATTGCGAATATGAAATTGTTTACTAGTGTAAACGCAACCACTTTTTTCTAATTTTTCAACATGCATTATGACTTTTACGCGCTTATATAAAATTTGTTCCATCACACTTGTATTTCAAACAAATTCTCATAGATGTATCTAAATGTAAATATAAGTGACACCAGATTTCTCAATAACGTTATATTTCATTTTTCATTCTTAACATAACCTTAAATTAACTAAAAATTTAAAATACATTTTTCGCCAAATTTGAAGTTTTTGACATTTCTTTGGCCTAACATTTAATCGCAGACGTTTATTGTCCCCTCGCCGATAATGTTTTTCGTCACTATTAGTATTATCTATTTGTATGGATGCACAATAAAAATACAATACAAAGAAAAATATAAAATAAAAGGTTTTAGTCTTGAAAAAGACTGATTTTATAGCAATAATTTATTGCAAAAGCACTGCAAAGTGCAAACGAAATAATAAACAGAAAAATACAAAATGAAAACCGTAGAAAACAATCAACGTAAATAGTTTATAATAGACAGCAACAAGTGACTATGAAGTGACAATCTTGTCTATTGTTGTCTATAGCTAAAATATGCCCAACACGCACGCTTATGGAACGAGCTTACTCAAATACACACAATTTATGTGGCGTCGCTGCTGTACAGCGTATAAATTTAATAAAAACACCAAAATTATCATTTTGTAGAAAACGTCTACAAGGCTGTATTTGTACTAATTTTTGTTAAAAAATTTACAAAAAGTTTTATGAAAGTTGGAACTAAGTTTCCTATTGTTTATTTTTTTAAAATTAGATATAATACACCGAAAAATGGAGTATGAATATACATTTATTTAAAGTCAAATTACTAATTTTAGGACATTTTTTTAAAAAAACGATTCTTTAAAAAACATAGATTTATTGTTTTTAAATACGGTAAAATAAAAAAGATTTAAGTAAAATGTAAGATAAGTACACAGGGCGTTTTTTCCTTAGACCTGTTTTTGCGTATTTCACATATGGGTACCCTGCGCTCTTAAGGATGAGTTGAGTATGAGTGGAACCTTATTTAAAAATCGGAATTCATAAAAGTTACAAATGAGTTCCTTATATGAGTGAGCCTTGAGTATGAAAAGAGCATAAGTCCGCTTTTTGTTTTACAATTTTGACGTTTGACATCGCGTAAATTGAGTGAACCTTAAAAAATAAATTCGTTTAGTTTAGCTATAGTCGTAAGTGATGGATTCAATACCATCAAAAAAACATTTCACGGGTGACGAAAGAATTGCATTAAAAAGTTTAGTTAAGAAATATCAGAATATTATAGAAAATAAGAAAACAGATAGTGTTAGCGCGGCACAGAAGAAGAAAGAGTGGGCTAAATTATCACAAGAATTCAATTCGATGGGTGAACATTCATACGTAAGTATTAAATTTGGTATTAATTTTTTACTTTTATAATGTTTGTTATACTATACATAGAAAACAGCCGAGCAACTAAAAAAATGTTGGGATAATATGAAAACGAGAAGAAAAAAGGAATTAGCGTTAATAAAGCGTCACAGTATGGGAACAGGAGGTGGACCCTCAAAAACACCACCTCCTGCCGATGATATAGATGATGTGTTACAAAATGTGGACATAGAATTAAAAAATACTGTTGATAGCGACAGTATGCAGATTGAAAATATAGTAGACAATATGGAATATATCAATACAGCTTTCGAGAATGGTAAACAAAGTAACAATTATTTTACAGAATATAGAATATGATACTATTTGCATAATTTATTATTGTATTTTACGTTATTTATATGTTTGTTAACATTGTTACATATATATTTTTTGTTTTTCAGAAATATTAATATTAGATACAGATAACGAACAACACGGAGTTACACCAGATAAAGAAGCAACAAATAAAGAACATAAAAACACATACACTTCCCGTGGCACTGCTAACGAACAACACGGAGTTACACCAGATAAAGAAGCAACAAATAAAGCACATAAAAACACATACACTTCCCGTGGCACTGCTATTGAACGGGAATTAGAAGCTAGGCTACAAAGGAACGAGTTGCTGACAAAGCATGAATCCGAACTGCACCAGCTCCGTGTGGAGGAACAGAAAATAAAAATTTTAATTGCTAAAGAGCAATTATTGCAGGAGCAATTACGAACAAAAATGATTGAAAAACAACTTAGCAATATGTAGTATTATGTAATATTCAATAATTTGTAATTAGACTCTAGATTTTCATACAAAGTGTCGTTGTATAAATGCCTCCCGTAAAATATTGTTAGTTCTTCCATTTGTGTTGATGTTCACCACAGGTACAACTATGTCTCTAAAATTAGGATCTGGAATAAGTTGTTCTTTTTGTTGAATAGCTATGTTATGAAGTACAGCAGTAGCAGCAATTATTTTTGTAGTATTTTGCAATTTATATGCAAGTTTCTTTGATAAACATCGAAATCTTTGTTTCCATATCCCGAAAGATCTCTCTACAATATTTCTTGTAGAAGCGTGGGCTACATTATATCGTTGTTCTGATACTGTGTGCGGAACAAGTAAAGGCGTAAATAAATATGGGAGTTGAGGGTAACCACTATCGCCAAGTAATATTCCAGGTAGAAGTTATTGATCAAATCGAAATTTAACTGAGCTATTATTAAAAATTCTGCTGTCATGAGCCGAACCAGGCCAACGGATAACTATATCAAATATTTCGTAATTAGGACCAGCAACTGCCTGAATATTAAGAGACATCCAACTTTTCCGATTTCGGTATACTTCTGCATTTTCACCTCCTGGGTTAATAATAGGAATATGCGTTCCATCAATACAACCCGTTACTCCTGGAAATCCAGCGATCGCATAAAATTTTGCGCGATTTCTATTGATAATATCAACTGCCGGGAATTTAACATAATGCGCAAGATTACGAGATAAGATATCTGATACTTCTTTCACAATACGACAGACAGTTGTCTGGCTAATAGACTGCATATCTCCACAAACTCTCTAAAATGAAACAGCTATTATCGGTACCATACGGCGGAAAAGTGTTACTTTAATACCTGATAACTACCAGTTGCAAAAAAACGCAATGCTGTACACATTTTTTGTAACGGAGGAACAGGTAAGCCACGATTATTAAGTGTTTCTCCATTACCATATATTAAAGGCAAAATAATATTTTGTAGAGTGTACCTTGAAAATCTATATCGTTGAATAAGCTCTGTATCACTATAACGTTCTAAAGGATTTTCAATATCTCTTAAATACATTCTATAATAAAACACCGATATAAAATAAAATACAATATTTCAATATGACACTAACTTAGGAATTGGTAAATATGGATTATCTTCCACATATTCGATGAATTCAAAAAAATCATCCTCCATTATCACTTACGATATCAAATACACCTTTAAAAATACTATATTTTAAGTAAATTTCTGTATATTTGACGTTAAGTTTTATATAAGGTACCTACCAATCTACCTTATTACTGACTCATTTGTTACACATGCCTTACTCAAATATTGAGTCTGATATGAGTGACTAATGTTTATGAATTGCCCAGCGCTGCCTTGAGTATGAGTTGAGTGTGAGTTTCACTTAAGGAACAACTATGAATTCAACCCTTAATATTAGTATTTTTTTCTCTTCTTTTTTAAAAAATTAATAGAGATGTGCCGACTAGTCGGCGACTAGTCGGTAAAGCCGACTATCCGGCCACTATCGTAGTCGGCGACTATTCGGCAAAGAGCGTCGACTATCCGGCTTCTTCTTACCTTGATTGTTTATTAATATTTTTATTTTATAATCAGTCTTACACATTTTGAAATGTAAAGCAAAGCAACCTTTCCTTTGGTAATCAATCAGTTTCTAAAATTTCATGCTTGTAAAGAAAACAAATCTTTGACATTTATCAAACAAAATTAGTATCTTAATTAACAAACAAAACAACATAATATTAATATCTTCAATTAACATTTACCTATAATTATTTCTTCTTATTCAAATAAAAGAGTAGGAATTTTTTTATTAAAAATCTAAGTAATATTAAAACCAGATTGCATGTACAGGGTGTAAATCGAAAAGTGAAACAGGAGTTTAACATGGGAAATCAATTTTTCTTTGCGCAAACGTTACCTAATTATTTTATGCAAAATTACTTTAAATAAAAGTTATAGAGATTTAAATGCAGCATCTTAATCATGTGAAACGATTATTTTATGGGTCCGTGAAGTTGGAGTTACAATATCGCAATGCCACATCTTAGTTCACATAGTTATATTTTGCTCATTTTTTGCTATTTTTGCTGTACATCATGAAATTTTTGCTACAGCTATTCTCAAGTTATAAACAAATAAAAAATGTAACTCCATCTTCACGCTGGTGTTACAACTAACTTAAATCGAAAATGCTTTGGCACTGCCATATTTTGCTCATTTTTTGCTATTTTTTGCTGTATAGCATTAATTTTTTGCTTAATCCATTCTTAAGTTATAATCAAATTAAAAAGGTAACTCCATCTTCACGCTAGAATTACAAATAACTCAAATCAAAAATGTTTTGGTACTGCCATATTTTGCTCATTTTTTGCTATTTTTTGCTGTACAGCATTAATTTTTTGCTTAATCCATTCTTAAGTTATAAAAAAATTAAAAATGTAACTCCATCTTCACGCTAGAGTTACAACTAACTTAAATCAAAAATGTTTTGGTACTGCCATATTTTGCTCATTTTTTGCTATTTTTTGCTGTACGGCATTAATTTTTTGCTTACTCCATTCTTAAGTTATAAAAAAATTAAAAATGTAACTCCATCTTCACGCTAGAGTTACAACTAACTTAAATCAAAAATGTTGTGGTACTGCCATATTTTGCTCATTTTTTGCTATTTTATGCCGTATAGCATGAATTTTTTGCTTAATCCATTCTTAAGTTATAAACAAATTAAAAATGTAACTCCATCTTCACGCTAGAGTTACAACTAACTTAAATCAAAAATGTTTTGGTATTGCTATATTTTACTAATTTTTTGCTATTTTTTGCTGTATAGCATTAATTTTTTGCTTACTCCATTCTTAAGTTATAAACAAATTAAAAATGTAATTCCATCTTCACGCTAGAGTTACATCTAACTTAAATCAAAAATGTTTTGGCATTCCCATATTTTACTCATTTTTTGCTATTTTTTGCTGTATAGCATGCAATTTTTGCTTAATGTAACTCCATCTTCACGCTAGAGTTTTAGGAATGCATACAAACTCCTAAATATACACATATCAATCAGTACATTTCTTGGCATATACATTTTTCTATCGTACAAATATGTCACTTGAAGTTATATTGCCCTGTTCATTTCGCGCCATGTACATTTGTTACTGTGTACAAATCTATACCATGAAGTTGCTGCGCTTCAAAGAATTCAAACTTGGCGCGTTAACTGCATCTCGAATTACACTTCAAAAACAAAACGTATTTTAATAAAAACATGTGTAATATTTGCATTATGTTTTAGGCTAACTTTACGTTTCTAGTTTTTATTAAAAGGAATAAAATATATTTTATTTTCGAAGTGTACTTCGAGATGAGATAACGCGCCAAGTTCGAATTCTCTGATGGGCAACTTCATGGTATAGATTTGTACAGTCACGAATGTACAAGGCCCAAAATGTATAGGCAATATAACTTTAAAGGATATATTTGCACGTTAGGAGAATATACATGTCAAGATATGTATAGAGTGATATACTCGTATGTGCAGTTCGGAATTCGTATTCCAAGCCGAATTTTTTGCTATAGTTAATCTCAAATAAATAAAAAATCTGGTATGGCTAACACAATACCTCCCGCCATTAACCGCCCGAGTCACAAAAATATTAAGCTAATCCCTATTTTTAGATTAGCGAATTTTACTTTAATTTTGGCAGTTTATTTCTTAAAATATAGTCTAATCTAATCCAAGTAACTACCTTTTTTGATAATAAAATGAAGATTATATTTTAAATACCGGGATAGAATAGAATTCACTAATCCAAAAATGAGGATTAGCTTAAACTTTTTTACGAATCCTTAATTTTTATTAATCTAAATACATACCTAGGTACATATTTACTTTTGCTGGAAACTGTATTGAATTCCTTTCCTATTGTTCTATTTACTTTTTTCTTTTAAATACGTTACATTATTAATTTGAAATGATTAGTTCATTGACAGTGACATTTATCTGTCAGTTATATACATTTGAATAACTGTGTAAGGAGTTTTGTTTGTTTAAAGCGTAGGCTCTGGGATTTAAACTATAGATAATTTCATAATTTTATCCATAATATATGTATAGATAGTATTAATGCAAATCTGTAGAAAATTTTATAATTTTTAATTTTTATAATAACATTAATTTCAAAAAAATAACATTTAAAGGTATTTTTCGAAGAAAAAATATTTTGAGCTTCCTATAAAGTGCCATTTCCTGTTATCTGATTTACACCAAAATCTAATGGACTCTTTCCACAATAGAAAAAGTTCGAAATACAAGGTTTCAAAATTTTCTGAATAATAGTATTTCAGTTAGAGTGAGGATCCACACATACATACACATATACACACATCATCGTGAAAATATTAAAATTGGTTTCTAGGGACCTTAGAACCTGCTCCTTTACCAAAATCTCGATATGCGATTTTTAGCACGATCCCTATACATTCCTTACCAATGGTAGCGGGAGGTAAAAAAATGTTTCTAACTCCAACTTCATAAATCAAACTAACTTAAATAGAAACTTGCCGCTATTAATATCTTGTTAAATTCATATTTGGATGAGAGATGAAGAATATGGAATGAGAATAAACATACAGATAACTAAAGTAATGAGAATAGCTACGGAAGAGGCACCCATATACATATGATTGGAAGTAGATAGGGTAAAACAAGTAATTATTTAGGTATCTATTCTTCGTAATCATACCATACATAACATAGTTATTAGAAATACAAAATATACTAATATATTTAACAACTGATTTGACATTTAGTTTCGATACGATATTGTTATTTAAGCAATAGTTAATATTTAACTTCAAGCGGTGTAACTGGCTCTAAATGAGTCAATATTTCAAATCCGTAACATTTGTAATCGCGGAACATATCGCAGAAGTAGAATTTAAAACTGATGGTTACTTTTGTATGTAAATAAAATTTAAATTATACATTTAAAATAAAATTATAAATTTTTTGCTAGTTAACAGTGACATGAAATAAAATGTAATAGATAAATAAATAAATAAATAAATAAATAAGAAAATATAAACAAATATATTTGTAGCATTTACAAAAATCATTTAGTAGGTTATCATTATATATTCATATTACAAATTTTTATTTAAGATTAAATTAAAATTTATATAGCCAGTTGAACTTGCACTGCGTGTAGTTAAATTTTAACTTTTGGTTAAATTGGCAATATAAACGAAATGTCTAATGATTTGTTAAATACTTATTACTGTCAAAATTTCGATATGCACTTTTTTTGTTAATCTATACTTAAGGCATTAACTATAAGCGGTGCTACTGGCCAGTAATGAAATATAAAATTATTTTTGATTTTATAAAATATATAATAATGTTTATTAATTTAAACAATATTAAACAGAAGAACAGGGGCGGATTAAGAATTTTGCCGCCCGTAGACACCCAGAAAATTGCCGCCTTTTTAGAATATTAAAAGTATAGTCTCATTTCACGAATAGGAAGTTTGACCACACGAGCAGTAGGTTTTACTCTAGTTGCATACAATTTTTTTTTTGTTTACAATATAAGCGTGAATAAAAAATTGCTATAGCATTTAATTTTTTCACCCGTTTGCTTTACAAAAATGTACCTTTCTTTCTGCTTTTATTATGTTGAAAAATACCTACAAACTTTATGAACACATTTTAATGAGAAAGTGCAGTTTTTTAACGGACGAAATAAAATTAATTTTTAAATATTAACCAAAAATTATAATAATGGTGAAATATTATTTTTTTTAATATTTCCACTTTTTGCTTTTGATTTATTTTTGATTAATTTAAGATGAGTTTGAATTTTTAATAATTTAATAAATGTAAAATTAAAGATACGTTACAATTACCGACAGGGCCGGCTTGATCTTTTGTTGGGTAATGTGCAAAATTTTACTGTGGGGCTCTTGAAAATAACAGAAATTTCGGTAATGATAAGGACATATTTTTACCGTGCGGGCGTTTACCAGGCGTCACCTCACGGGCACTCATTTCTGGCGTGGAGAGTGCACCACAGGGGTCAGTTTTGTGCCATTTAAAATTCGAAATATTTGGCGTCGGTCGGGATTGAACCCGGTTCCAGTGGCCAGCACATAACCTCTCGCCAGATATTTTACTTGGTTTTACGCATTAAACGAAAAATATTTTTAATTACAAATACATATATTCAAGTCTCACTACAAAATAATTCTCACAAATATTTGTAAAATCTATGGGATATTTTAATATAAATTGTGTATAATACATAAATTTTTTTTATATTCAATATCCTGAAATTTTCTTTTTCTACTTTCCTTTTCTTTTTCTTTATATTCGTCATTTTTTCGCAAATTCCTTTTACATTCTTTTTTACGTATATTCTTTTGCGTTGTTGACTTTTTTTATTTTCATAATCTTCATAATGATGTACAAATATTTTTGACAGTATCATACAAATATTTTTGACAGTGACATTTATGTGTCAATTACAAACATTTGAATTTCTTGCCTTGAAGTAGTTTGATCTGAGAATTTTTACATCGTTATCTCCAAATCTATAGAAGATATAATAATGAATTTATATTTATCGAATAAAGAATTTAACGTTCTTTAATATAAGTATTTACATAAATTTTCGATAAATAATATTTAGATGATTTTTTTCTTGTAACTACTACTTCCGGTTGTCCAATTGTTACCAAAACTTAATCAACTCTTCCCATTATTGTTAGATTGAGGAATCCGTAGTTAAAAATGTCTTAAGTCTTATAGAATTTGAGAAATCATGGATCCAACATCCACACACACACACACACACACACACACACGCACGCACGCACGCACGCACGCACGCACACATACACACATACATACACACACACACACACACACACACACACACACACACACACACACACACACACACACACACACACACACACACACACACACACACACACACACACACACACACACACACACACACACATACATACATACATACATACATACATACATACGGACATCATCGTTAAAATGTAATAATCGGATTCTAGGGACCTTAAAACGTGCTTATTCACTAAAATCTGGATTTTTAGACTGAATCCAATACCTCTCTTAGCGAGAGGTAAAAATTCATATTCAAATTATTTTTCTGTATAGGTAGTTTCTACGAACATCTAAGACCTGCACCATCAGATTGACAGCTTTTTTAATCTCATAAATAAAATTGTTGTGACTAGCACAATACTTCTTGCCATTTTCATTTTATGTTAGGTACATAAGATTTTGAGATTGAATGACCGCCAAGGCATTACGCTGCTTAGACATTTACTATGGACGGCAAATTAAGAAGAGTGTGATAAATTGAAAACTAAAATATATAATTATTTATGTAAATAGTCATTTTCATTATTGTAATCAATAATTTTATTGTAGACATCAAATTTTTCTTTTTAATCTGAAGAGTTGTAAGATTAAAATTTTAAAGAATACAAAAATATTGAACTAATTAGTAGTAAATACATATGAATTGTTTACAAATCGCGGGGCTTTTTTTCCTTTGAAGGCTGGGGCCTGGTGCGGTTGCGTTGCACCATTCACACCTGCCTCAAACCGGCCCTGAAAAGTATAAAACATGATTTCTATTATTTGGATATTTGTTGAAAATAGAGCACATATTCCATCACCTAAGTCTCTGAAAAACACGAAAATTACAAATTCACTAGAATAATAAAAAGTATTTAAAAAATCTTACTTTATATGAATTTACCATCAGAAAACGTCGCGCTTTTTGATCGGCGAATATTTATTAAATAAATAAATAAATAAATATAAATATATCATCACGGCATATTACCCATTGCTGGGTGTGCCAATCTGCTTTGTATGCAGATATCGGTAATGATAATGACATATTTGTACCGTGCGGGCGTATATATTTATTAAAATATAAATTTCTAAAAAATTTGCCGCCCCCGAAAATTTGCCGCCGTAGGCACGTGCCTACTGTGCCTATGCGTAAATCCATCACTGCAGAAGAATATTTTATTTTAAAATTTTATGTAAAGTACTATACGATACATGTATATGTTGAATCCAGAAGATGTAATTATACATTTCACGAAAAGGACATCCACTTCATAAAGCGACTTCTCATAGTCTAATTTGAAAGTTTTTACGCCACCTGGACAAAAATCACTTCATTTTCATGTAACTATTTACTTACTTTAAAAAATACCATCAATAACGTCACCTTTCGCACAGAACTCATCAACAATAACCTCCCCGAATTTCCTAAAGTGAGTTCTGTGCGTTAGGTGACGTTCTTGTTGGCATCTGTGGTCATGTGGCCACGTACAAACAAACAATTGCTCACCTGCTCATTGGCACCAACTTACAAAAAGAATGCACGAGAGAAGACCTGGCTAAAGCAACATCAGCAGCTCTAAATTGTGAATTTTCTGGAAAAGTACAATTTAGCTAGATCACATCTCTGCCAGGGTTTTGGTTTTTCTCGCCGTCCTAGTTAATGCCAAGTGATGTACCTGGCCTAATATACTATATTACTACCAAATTAACGATTTTATATTAGTATATTTTGTATTTTTAATAACTATGTTATGTATGGTTTGATTACGATAAATAGATACCTAAATAATTACTTGTTTTACCCTATCTGCTTCCAATCACATGTATATGGGTGCCTCTTCCGCAGCTATTCTCATTACTTTAGTTATCTGTATGTTTATTCTCATTCCATATTCTTCATCTTTCATCCAAATATGAATTTAACAAGATATTAATAGCGGCAAGTTTCTATTTAAGTTAGTTTGATTTATGAAGTTGGAGTTCCATTAGATTTTGGTGTAAATCAGATAACAGGAAATGGCACTTTATAGGAAGCTCAAAATAGTTTTTCTTCGAATAATACCTTTAAATGTTATTTTTTCGAAATTAACGTTATAATAAAAATTAAAGATTATTAAATTTTCTACAGATTTGCATTAATACTATCTCTACATATATTATGGATAAAGTTACAAAATTATCTATAGTTTAAATCCCAGAGCCTACGCTTTAAACAAACAAAACTCCTTACACAGTTATTCAAATGTATATATAACTGACAGATAAATGTCACTGTCAATGAACTAATCATTTCAAATTAATAATAGTAACGTATTTAAAAGAAAAAAGTAAATAGAACAATAGGAAAGGAATTCAATACAGTTTCCAGCAAAAGTAAATATGTACCTAGGTATGTATTTAGATTAATAAAAATTAAGGATTCGTAAAAAAGTTTAAGCTAATCCTCATTTTTGGATTAGTGAATTCTATTCTATCCCGGTATTTAAAATATAATCTTCATTTTATTATCAAAAAAGGTAGTTACTTGGATTAGATTAGACTATATTTTAAGAAATAAACTGCCAAAATTAGAGTAAAATTTGCTAATCTAAAAATAGGGATTAGCTTAATATTTTTTGTGACTCGGGCGGTTAATGGCGGTAGGTATTGTGTTAGCCATACCAGATTTTTTATTTATTTGAGATTAACTATAGCAAAAAATTCGGCTTGGAATACGAATTCCGAACTGCACATACGAGTATATCACTCTATACATATCTTGACATGTATATTCTCCTAACGTGCAAATATATCCTTTAAAGTTATATTGCCTATACATTTTGGGCCTTGTACATTCGTGACTGTACAAATCTATACCATGAAGTTGCCCATCAGAGAATTCGAACTTGGCGCGTTATCTCATCTCGAAGTACACTTCGAAAATAAAATATATTTTATTCCTTTTAATAAAAACTAGAAACGTAAAGTTAGCCTAAAACATAATGCAAATATTACACATGTTTTTATTAAAATACGTTTTGTTTTTGAAGTGTAATTCGAGATGCAGTTAACGCGCCAAGTTTGAATTCTTTGAAGCGCAGCAACTTCATGGTATAGATTTGTACACAGTAACAAATGTACATGGCGCGAAATGAACAGGGCAATATAACTTCAAGTGACATATTTGTACGATAGAAAAATGTATATGCCAAGAAATGTACTGATTGATATGTGTGTATTTAGGAGTTTGTATGCATTCCTAAAACTCTAGCGTGAAGATGGAGTTACATTAAGCAAAAAATGCATGCTATACAGCAAAAAATAGCAAAAAATGAGTAAAATATGGGAATGCCAAAACATTTTTGATTTAAGTTAGATGTAACTCTAGCGTGAAGATGGAGTTACATTTTTAATTTGTTTATAACTTAAGAATGGATTAAGCAAAAAATTAATGCTATACAGCAAAAAATAGCAAAAAATGAGTAAAATATAGCAATACCAAAACATTTTTGATTTAAGTTAGTTGTAACTCTAGCGTGAAGATGGAGTTACATTTTTAATTTGTTTATAAGTTAAGAATGGATTAAGCAAAAAATTCATACTATACGGCATAAAATAGCAAAAAATGAGTAAAATATGGCAATACCAAAACATTTTTGATTTAAGTTAGTTGTAACTCTAGCGTGAAGATGGAGTTACATTTTAAATTTTTTTATAACTTAAGAATGGATTAAGCAAAAAATTAATGCTGTACAGCAAAAAATAGCAAAAAATGAGCAAAATATGGCAGTACCAAAACATTTTTGATTTAAGTTAGTTGTAACTCTAGCGTGAAGATGGAGTTACATTTTTAATTTGATTATAACTTAAGAATGGATTAAGCAAAAAATTAATGCTATACAGCAAAAAATAGCAAAAAATGAGCAAAGTATGGCAGTGCCAAAGCATTTTCGATTTAAGTTAGTTGTAACACCAGCGTGAAGATGGAGTTACATTTTTTATTTGTTTATAACTTGAGAATAGCTATAGCAAAAATTTCATGATGTACAGCAAAAATAGCAAAAAGTGAGCAAAATATTACTATATGAAGCAAGATGTGGCATTGTGATATTGTAACTCCAACTTCACGGACCCGGATTTATGACAAAAAACAACGTATTTGTTTTTTTTTGTCATATATCCATGGCTGCTTAGACAAAATGTTCATAAAAACTGTAATTTTGTAATTGATTTTTACGTTTATATGAAGAGATAAAGTAATCGTTTCACATGATTTAGATGCTGCATTTAAATCTCTATAACTTTTATTTAAAGTATTTTTGGATAAAATAATTAGGTAACGTTTGCGCAAACAAAAATTGATTTCCCATGTTAAACTCCTATGTTTCACTTTTCGATTTACACCCTGTACATGATGTACAGTAAAAAAATATATCAAAAAATTCTAAACATTAACTGCTTCATAAAAACAAAAAAAAGACAATAACTTACTTATATGATTTATAACTGTACATAACCTAATCAAATCAAAGCGTCACGGAAATCCCCGAAACCCTGATAGGCTTGGCCGACTAGTCGGCCGATTAGTCGGCCTCTTTACAACCGACTAATCGGCTAGTCGGCTAGTCGGCCAAAGTCATAATCGGCACATCTCTAAAAATTAATAACACCCCAATAATTTCTAAGTTATTTTTGCATTTTATAAGGTTTTTTCAGTTTGATGACGTGGTATTCGGGAAAACCACTTCCAAGAGATGGCAGCACTACAGACAGACTTATAGGGAAAACGTTGAATTTTACACTTGCAGTCGTTGTAGTTTGATGCTTTGTTTTAGGAAATATTCTATTATTTTTGATTAAATTCAGAATGTTTATTACAATGACAGATGTATAATATTTATTTAAAAGGTGCTGTGCGGCCTATAACCGAAGGAGAAGCAGTGTGTAAAGGTAAAATGATATACAAATTTGTGGTTATCTTGCTTGTTAACTTATTTATTTTTAGTTATATACACATTATTTTATACGGATATGAAGACAATGGGGCACCTAACTCTATCGTGATAACAATAGCACAAATGACATCGTGTGGAAATGTGTGTGCAGCTGTAAAGCAGGACAGGGAGAAAAGTGGAAGAGACCATACTATTGGATTTAAAATTCATTATAGTTACATAATTATAATTAAATAAATAAATATATCATCACGGCATATTACCCATTTCTGGGTGTGCCAATCTGCTTTATACACAGAATTCGGTAATGATGATGACATATTTGTACCGTGCGGGCGTTTACCAGGCGTCACCTCACGGGCACTCATTGCTGGCGTGGAGAGCGCACCACAGGGGTCAATTTTGTGCCATTTAAAATTTGAAATATTTGGCGTCGGTCAGGATCGAACCCGGTTCCCCAGATTCGCGACCAGACACTCTGGCACGCGGCCACGAGAACCCATTAATAATGTAATGTAATTGTATTTGTTTGATTAAAAAACCATCTACATGTATTATGTTTTGCACGTCTTCCTCTTGCTGGCTCGATTTCTGGCATTTTATCGTTTCTTCTTCTCTATCTTTCCTATAAACAATATAAAATAAATGTAGTTATAATTTATATTAAAGAATAATAATTACTACTACTTACAGACAAGTAACCTCTCTATTTTTCTTCTCTGTACCAGAAGTTATGGTTACGGTAAGTTTTGGCATGGAATAGCATTTTTTTAAATGTTTTTCTTCTAATGACTATAAAAACAACCTAATAATGTATTGAAGCATAAATTTATATAAATACTTACATGGAATTAAATTTCTAGGCAAAAATTATTGTGAATAAACGTTATTGAATGGTGACATGTACTTCATTTTTAAATCGATTTTCCATTGATTTTTTAATATTTCAGTTTTTGGAAAATAATGAACGGATATGTCTTTACTTGCATAATTATTGCACTGCGGTATAACACAATATCTTTTCGTTTTGCTGGTCATTTTTGGCTCTTGTTTACTATATAACCCTATATGACAGCACAACGTTTTCCCTAGGACCTATATGTTTTATTTTGCCACCAGATGTCAGCTACTTTGTTGGCTCTTACCAATAACTGGGCGCCTATTTTGTAACTAGAAAGCGATAACGAATACGAATTCAGATGGAATACGAACCCCCCACCATTGTAAAGGCAGCCATTTTAGATGGAATAGGAATTCGAGTGGTCTGAAGCACTCGAATAGCGTATTCCATTGTAGAATAGAATTGACAGTTTGTATATTTATTAGATATTTGACGATCGTTGGTCTTTTAATATTATTGTAAGTATTATTGTATTATTATATTTTCATTTGACAAAGATTATAGATACATAATATTTTTAGTGGGATGGCTCATGTATTGCTTTTATTTTATCGTGAGGAAATTAGGAGAAGAAATATTCAGAATTTAAGAATCGAAAGGAGAAGATTAAGAGACGCGATGAATCCTTTTGAATTACCACCGGACGAATTTGTAAACATATTTCGGTAAATTT
The DNA here is from genome assembly GCA_963082715.1 of Harpalus rubripes. Taxonomy (NCBI): domain Eukaryota; kingdom Metazoa; phylum Arthropoda; class Insecta; order Coleoptera; family Carabidae; genus Harpalus; species Harpalus rubripes. The sequence goes on from OY720461.1 coordinate 15,260,619, forward strand.
TATCACTTTTTTTGTATAAATCACTATGTATATATATCTTTTATTTCAGTTTAAATAAGGAAGCTGCAGAAGCATATATAGAAGAAATCCGGCCGTTTCTAAGAGAAAGTCAAAGAATAACCAGCATTCCCATTGAAATTATGGTAAAATATTTACATAGAATTTGTTTAAAAAATCATAACATTTATTTTATAGGTTTTTTGTGCTTTGAATTTTTTTGGCAATGGTAGTTACCAAAAAGTTATTGGCCAAAGCTTCGTAACGAATATGAGCCAGACCTTGGTATCACAAATAATTAAAGAAATTACTAATGTTAGCATTAGAGTGGTTAATAGGTGGGTTTGGTTCCCAAGGAACGAAGAGGAACAAAATATTATAAAAACAAGGTGGGGTAGTAAGAAATATAATAAGTATATACCTACATTGAAATAAAAATTATATTTTCTATAGATTTTATCGTAAATTCCATTTGCCAAATATAATTGGAGCAGTAGATGGAACCCACGTCGCTATCACTAAACCTTCGTCTTCTTCTTCTTTAATTGGCACTACAGACTTCATATGTCCTTGGCCTGGTCTATTTGTTTCCTCCAATCCACTCTATTACCCGTATATGTGAGGTTTGCTCTCTTCATGTCTTTTATGACGTTCGTTCTCCATCTATTTCTTGGACGCCCTCTTGGTCTGGTTCCCATTGGATTATGACTGTAGATTCGCTTTACTTGTCTTTCTTCTGGCATTCTGTTTAAATGGCCATACCATTTTAGCCTCTGTTTTCTCACCCATGATGACAGACCGTACGTCGTCATATAGGTCATACAGTTCGTTGTTCCATTTAATTCGCCACAGGTTGTTCTCGCATGTTGGTCCATATATTTTTCGCAATATTCTGCGTTCGAATCTGTCTAATTTTTCGCTATTCGTTTTATTGAGGGTCCAAGTTTCTCCTCCATATGTGACTACCGGGCGCACCAATGTCTTGTACATCCGTACTTTAGTATTTTGTGATACTAATTTACTCCTAAACAGGGTATTTAGTACGTAAAAACTTCTCGTACCAGCTAAGATTCTTTTGCTTATTTCTGCTGACTCATCGTTAGTGGAGGTTATTAACGATCCTAAATAGGAGAAGCCTGAGACCTGCTCAATTTCCCTGTTTTGAAATGGGGGTCCTGCAGTATTACTTTGCATTGTGCTGACGAGCATTAATTTCGTTTTGGATTCGTTCACTTGGAGTCCTAAGTTATTTGCCTCCTTCTCGAGTGCATTGAAAGCTTCCTCAACTTTACTTTTTGTAGATCCAACAATATCTACATCATCTGCATATGCAAATAGCTGGATTGCTTTAGAGAACACCGTACCTGAGCGAATATCTAATTCAGCGTTTGCTATTGCTTTTTGAAGTACCAGATTGAATAACAGTGGAGCTAGGGGGTCTCCTTGGCGTAAGCCATTTTTTACATGGAATTGTTCGGATAGCTGACTGTTAACTTTAACTGAGGCACTTGTGTTTTTCATTGTCATTATTGTTAACTTTACGAGTTTATTTGGGATTCTTGATTCGGCCATTACGTTGTATAGACTACTGCGATCTACACTGTCATATGCGGCTTTATAATCAACAAACAGGTGCCAGATTTTTTGATTAAATTCAATTGTCTTTTCGTTCGAACTGCGAAAATTTGATCTGTTGTTGATCTGTTTGCTCTGAAACCGCATTGGTAGTCTCCTCTTGTTTACTATATAACCCTATATGACAGCACAACGTTTTCCCTAGGACCTATATGTTTTATTTTGCCACCAGATGTCAGCTACTTTGTTGGCTCTTACCAATAACTCGGAATACACTTTACATACTTGTCTTACACATGTTCATAGATGACAGTGTAGCGTAAAGCTTAATGTACACAATTCTTACTTTATTTTTAAATCAAATATTCAAATAACCCTTCATATGTTGCTTGTAAATTTATTTTTAAAGTGTAATAAATCGTTCTTTGTCTAGAACAATTTTCTTTAAATAATGATTCTGTGAGCTGCATTAAATATATAATTTTAAAATAACTTTGATTTATAATGTAAATCGAACTTTATGCCTCTATATTTGTTATAACCTCAATGTGTATTTAGAACAAAGACGACAGACAGTATTTAGTTTAAAATTTGGTAAATGTAATTTACTTTTAAATAATTTTTGTTGCTAATAATATGTTTTAATTTATAGATGTGCTTCCCTTAAATGTTTTATCATTCCTTAAAGTATTCCACTGCATCAACTTTAACTTCCTTCCTTAAGTCGTTCAGTAATTAATCAAGGGGTATCATGGACACCCAACTAGATCCGGCGAAAGCTAATGCAAAAGACCAGCATACAGCGACAATAAATTATCAAAGTTTTGGACTAATTGATATTAAAGAAGAACCGCTGAAAGAAACTTTCGAAGACTGTGAATTGTATGAATGTGTATTGCTAAGTGTAAAGAAAGAAGAAAATGTAACTGATGATGATGAACAGAAAGAGAAGGAATGTGAGAATCCAATCACTGGAAATAATCGTATTCGGAAAACTGAAAATACTAAGTGAAAAAGATTTATTTGTGCTGTATGTAATAAAAGTTTTGCGCAGAAGACGACGTTGAGAAGGCATTTGAAAATACATACTAGATTTCAGGAATACCAATGTGATAAATGTAAAAAATTATATACTAGACAAAGTTATCTGGAACGTCCTTACATTTCTCCTGCAGGATTCTATTGCGTCTTTTGTTCGACCGCAGTAGACGTTCGGCGTGGTTCAGCTGTACATATAGTTTTCTTTTTCGGGGTGTCAGGTGGGCCATCCTAGAACAGCCCAGGTCCCGCAATTTAATGCGCCCTGCTGTACCTGTGAAATATAATTAAAGTTTAAAACCAAATAACAAAAAAATATTATTATTTAATTTTCCTAACAAACGAAACGTGTAAGATTAACTATCATAAGAAATAAAAGTCCAAAATTAATTTTCCTAAGAAATGAAATAGAAAAGATTAAGATTAACATTCCTAAGAAATGAAATTGCAAAGATTACTACCTGTAACCCTTCATAACGGTATGTACTATTAGGCCTAGTATTTGCAATGTTTCTTAATTCTTAGAAGTAATAGATTATTATAATTTCCTTTTACTGTAACGTGCAAATTTGAATTCATTTGATTAATATATATGCGAGTATATATGTTAGACTTTTTAAATTTTAATAAAATACGGGCAGGTATTCATTTCATTTAAAATTAACACTTATCCCATCACCAAAGCTATACTATGAAAATCGAAATGGAATAGTACCTTATTTAAATTAATGATATTTACATGTCCTTCAATTATTCCCTGATTGAAACTGTCGGTAGCCATAAAGAACGGACCTGGTATATGAAAATGCTTAATAAAACTCGGGAAGTATAGAGAATATAAATCTCTAACATCTCAAGATACTAATGAAATTATATCAAATATATTTTAAAAGGGAACATACCTTTTCGTCTACGTGGTGTAGAAGGTGACGCACCAGATCCAATCACACCTTCAGAACGCTTTCTGGAGTCATAAACATTCTCTGCCTCCGCTACTTTCATGGATTCTACGTCGGTTGTTGGATTTGGCAGGTACATGGCATCTACGGCGGTTGGTGGATTATCTATAATAAAGTAAAATTACTAAATGTTATATACGTGGGAACTATATCAAAATCAATAAGCAACACTTTCATTTAAAAAGTCTTTTCAACAGACTATATTGGCCAAGAAAATTTTTCATAAATTATTAAAAAGTGAAGATAATATCTTTCTAAATTAGTTGTTTGAAAAATTAGATTATAGAAAAGTACAAAACATACCATTTACATTCAGGGGTACCATTTTGACCAGTAGCTTCTTCTTTTCGGGAGTTTGGAATTGATTCGCAGCAAAGTGGAGTGAACAAACTCTATATCCCCGATCTAATAACTGGTTGTACGTAAAAGAATGAAGATCGTTCCTGTTCATATTTTCTATCCACTGCCGACGTAGATCATCATTCCTTGGGAAGCAAAACTTGTTCCCTTGTTGTTCCACAGCCAAAGAATTTGTGGCACAACCATCATAAACACATTTATTGGGCTGGAAACATATATTAAATAATTTAAAAATACGTTCAACTATATTATATAATTATAGAAATAATTATACAATTGTAGAAGTGATTTTATCCAGTCTACAAATATACTCAACCAAATACAACATTTTATATATTAACTTTATGCAAGAAATATAATAACGCAAAGATTTGAATAATAATAAAGATGCACCTACCATTCTCGCACCTAGTTGTCGATAATTTGCACAATAAATAAACTTTAACACTAAGAACAAACTGCTAGTGAAGCGATGTTTACTTGTCAAACACACGTGAGACAGTGACCATGTGACAAATTTGAATTTTAAACGTAACTGACAAAACATGCGACAGTAGCGCTAACTAGCAGTGCTGCTGTACACTACAATCGAGGTGCGCGTAAATGAACGATAATTTTTTTCTTGCAAGTTTCATTTCATGTTTAATTACTGAATTCTGCCCTTATAATATACATATAAATAATCAATAAAATAAACATTAAAATTTAAAATTTTTAAGCGCCTGTTTACACTTCTGTTACGGACAGATAACCTCAAACTAATGTTTTGGTGTGATTCTTTTGTAAAGCGCGAAATATATATATTTTTTTAATTATATCTGTTTACTATTGTTGCTTTCCGGATTGTGATTTGAATTCATTAATTAAATGGAATATCTTTCCCTTTTTGCCCAATATTATTAAATTACTTACCATATGTGAATTAATGAATTAACTATTATTTTTATAATTGTTGATGGGATAAATTCCTTGTTAAGATTTAACTGAAAGTTGGCATATTTATCTGTCCTTTCAAGATTAACTTTATGATTAAAGGTTTGAATGTTTTCACTTGTAATTAAAAGGTATCTACCAATTACATTACTTAAGCTTGCATTGATAAACCAGCCTTAAATAACACAAAATATTATTCTTGCAGCATATTTTGCTTTTTACATTAATATACTCTACTCCATTCTCATTCACAACTTGTCAATAGGTGCTGCCATTCTTGCTTAATTCACGGTACTTAAGTGACAACTTTAAAGCCTTATTTAAAATAGACGGAATCGAAAATCGTAATATTTTATAATTTTGTGCACATTTTCGTACAGCTTTCATTTAAAAGAAGAATCATCAAAATCGGTTCGCTGGAAGTCCATAACTAAGGCCCAAAAGAATTTTTTATAAAGTCGCATATTTAAGGGTAGTTCTCATTGAACTAACACTTTTTGGTACCACTAGACCACTGACAACTTTAATACTTGAAATTAATTTAATTAATTTATGTAATGTTTCTGTATAATCAAATCTTAATTATTTCTAACGTAATTTATTTTGAAAATTCAATGAACCATATCAAAGATTAATATTAATACTTCGCAGAATTATTTTTATAAAGAAAAAAAAAACAGAATGAATTAACTGATAAATAGCAACAATACTAGAAACTTTTCATGTAACAATATTAATATGAAAAAAACTTAACCTAAAAATCAATTCAAGAATAAACACAAAACTCATAAATATTGTTCAAAATTGTCACCTCCCACAGCTACCGTTCGGCATACAGACCCGCTGCTAAAACCGCGTTTTGTTCCACTTCACCATAAATCAACAACATATCCACTAATTTAGAATTAGAATACATTTTTTTAACAAGAGCACAGCAAAAATCTCTTGTCATTAACACTTCCGAGAATAATGAAATATTTGATGTACCTATTACACAATTATTTTCGGTGCAAATGGTATTTAATTTAATTATTAAGAATAATTTAATTTAATTATTAATAATACAACAAATTTTGAATGTATTTTTGATAAAAATATTTTTAATGAAATATGAATTAAAACAGCAGTAAAAAAGTTTCCTTTAGACAAGTCGAATTTTCGTTTTTCGAATTTTAAAAAAATTCTTTTAGTTTCGTAATCTACACATGGTCGTACTACTCACCTTTAAATTTATGACATTAAGTTCGTTTCCAGCCTGTGCGCGAGTTGTGAGAGCCTGTATATATATATATATATATATATATATATATATATATATATATATATATATATATATATATATATATATATATACCGGGTGTCTTAGGCCGACCGACACATGGGCGATTAACATGTAAAATTAGTTAATTGTGAATAGTATCGCCCCAGTGCAAGATATTAAGATGAAATTTTGCATGCTTATCCGGGGATATTATTTCTATGGATTTCAATTCAAATCAGTCAATTTACAAGTGTAATATTAGAATAAATTAAGAAAAATTGTAGAAGTACCATGAATGTTATTCATATCTTGAAAATAATAGTATCTAAGCAACAGCTCTGATAGAGTAGGGGTAACGTGCGCGCTTCACAATTTAGAGAGTCGGGTTCGAAACCGACCGACAGCAATATTTATTTTTTAATTTTTTCTTTTCAAAATAATTTTTATTATTAATATGTTTTTAATCTTTTATTAATATTTAATTTAATAAAGTGGATACATTGTACGTAACAAGATTTATTTATTTAAAAATTATTTTATTATTTGCTTTATTGGTTTATTATAAATTAAATTTCTTCAAATTATAGTTAGCCCTGACGAAAACAAAAAAACGAGAACATTTGATTTGAATAATCAAACGTCAAATGCAGATTTGTATTGTACTATCTTTATTTGTTGCTAGTGTTATTTAAATAATATGGATTTAACTACAAAAGATAAAATTCGTATTGTGAAATTATTTCACATTGGTAATAGCCTACAGCAAACTGCTGATGTATTTTCTGCCGAAAATCCAGAAAAAGTAGTTAATAAATCCCGTGTAAGGCGTATTATTAACAGATTTGAAGAAACTGGGTGTGTTGCTAATCACACAAAGCAGGAAATACAACCAATTGAAAATGAATTTGAAGAAATAATAATTGCGCGGGTTGAAGTGGAGCCTACTATTAGTTTAAGAAGTTTACAAATGGAATGTGGAATAAGTAGAACAAAAATTGCTAGAATACTTAAGAAAAATGGATTTAGAAGTTACAAAGTAGGTAACCATCAAGAATTGCGAGACGGCGACGAAGAAAGAAGAGCAACTTATTGTGAAACAATTATGGATAAAGCCAATGAAAACAGAAACTTTTTGTATTCCCTCTGTTATACCGATGAATGCACATTTACTCTTCATAACGAACCGAATGTGCAAAACTTTCGCCACTGGTCAAAAGATAAACCAACTCTTCAAAATTTATCAAGAACACAATATCCCCAGAAGGTTAATGTTTGGGCGGGAATTTTGGGATCACACATTATTGGACCATATTTTATTGAAGGGACATTGAACGGTCCAAAATATTTAGATTTATTGGAAACAGTAGTTGGGCCTAGACTTACAGAATTAAATATGGAGAGGATATGGTTTCAACAGGATGGGTGTCCAGCGCATAACGTGCAAATTGTCAAAGAATATTTGGACAATTCATTTCCAGATTCTTGGATTGGTTTAAATGGACCAATTAATTGGCCGGCAAGGTCTCCTGATCTAAGCCCCTTAGATTTTTTTCTTTGGGGTCATTTAAAATCAAAAATTTACGGCCATTATGAATTGACCACTTTAGAAGACCTGAAAGCGGCAATAAGGAATGAATGTAGGCTTATTTCTAATCGACAGCTAAGCAACGTGAGACAGCAATGTTACGATCGTCTCGGATTTTGCTTAGCGCAAAACGGCGGCCATTTTGAATATTTATTATAATTTTTAAATTTTAATGTTGTAATTAGTAGGTACGATTTAATATTTTTTAAATAAATAAATCTTGTTACGTACAATGTATCCACTTTATTAAATTAAATATTAATAAAAGATTAAAAACATACTAATAATAAAAATTATTTTGAAAAGAAAAAATTAAAAAAATAAATATTGCTGTCGGTTGGTTTCGAACCCGACTCTCTAAATTGTGAAGCGCGCACGTTACCCCTACTCTATCAGAGCTGTTGCTTAGATACTATTATTTTCAAGATATGAATAACATTCATGGTACTTCTACAATTTTTCTTAATTTATTCTAATATTACACTTGTAAATTGACTGATTTGAATTGAAATCCATAGAAATAGTATCCCCGGATAAGCATGCAAAATTTCATCTTAATATCTTGCACTGGGGATACACTATTCACAATTAACTAATTTTACATGTTAATCGCCCATGTGTCGGTCGGCCTAAGACACCCGGTATATATATATATATATATATATATATATATATATATATATATATATATATATATATATATATATATATATATATATATATATATATATATATATATATATATATATACATACACACTCAAAGAAAGTTATAGACAAAATTTATTACAGTGTTAAATAAATAATTTTTTTAAAAAAATGGTATCCTTTATGCCTTTACAGACCTTTTTGAATGGGGTTACAATATTGATGGGTCCTAGGACGATCAGGCTGGAGAGCGGGGAACCTGGAGGCGGAGTAACAATCGTCAGAATTCCGTCAAAATAGCGGGGCAGACGGACGGACGCCAAGGCTGTCTAGTACCCTACCAATTGTGGGTATTTGTGGGCAACGATCAGGTACACCGCCACGCTCCTATGGCGTCGCGGCGTCGTCGTAGGAGGCCGGCGCCGTCGGCAGGTAGCCGGTGCTTTTGGGTAGAGGCCAAGGGCGTTGTAGTGTCCACGTTCCTTTCGTTGACCTGGAGCTCGGTAGCGTCGTGAGCGGCAGGAGGCCCTAGTGGTAGGCGTCGACGTCCCGTAGCTTGACTAGACGGTAGGTTCCTCCACTCTCGCAACACAATCAACCCAGAGCCGGGAACGTATAACAAAATAGGCAATAAAAGATTAAATCAACACTCGAAGTCAAATATACAAATAGGGCACTTAGACCCCCAAATAAAATCACTGTAAAAAAATCTAATATGAGAATAAATCTACAAAAAAACAAGTCAACAAAAACCTGCCAATTAAAAATTACTTTCAGTTCTTACAATCACCTGAACTACAAAACAAATTTACAAAAAAACTAGAATTTATAGTGCACTTTTGTAAAAAAATTATAAACAAATCTTGGAAGAAAATAGCTGGCCAAGCTAGAAGTAAAATTAGACACAAATAGAGATGGTAAGGAAGGTAGAGAATAATGGGTTCGTAAATCATGAAAATTATTTCAACGCGAGAACTTTGTAAGTGGGTTACACTCGTGGATGCCAACAACCAAAAAAAAATTATCTCAAAAAAACTATATTGGCTTCCACAAAAATAATAATAATAATAAAAAAATAACCTACTACTTACGCATGACTTCAGATCAGCTCAGAGCTAGTCATAAATTCCGCCATACAAATCATTAACGAACCCCAAATAACTGACAAAAAAAATTCTATAAAAAAATGTAGACCAACCCAAGGGAGTTTAAAAGTTCTCTTCACAACAACAATATAAATAAATTTTACCACTAAAATTTTTACAGCCAACGTGGGTGTAAAAGAAAAATACATATGAATTTTGAACATAACCCACCAAAAATTTACAAGCAAAAATAGTAAATTTAGAATAAGAGAACTGTACGAGTTAAAAATTAAAAGCTACAACTCCCAGAGAAGTGCTTCACACTCGTAAACTGGGGCGTGATGCATCCAGAGCAAGGTTAACAATATATTTTCAATAAAAATCAAAAAATACTATTATAACTCACCCAGGAAGATCACTGACCAGCTCACAATTAACGCACAAAGCAAATCCAGTACGCAAAATTTAGATGAACATGGATAATAAAAAAATGGCAAAAAAAACGTTAGTATTTTACACAAAAACAACAAACGTCCGACCGCTGTCGAGTGTGAAACACGTCTCCTCTTCAACATCCAACACGACGGCACAGGAGACGGATGCGCTCACAGAGACATCGGGCATAAAATACAATTAAACAAATAAATTTTAAACATAAAACCGCGAAACGAAACCAAAATCGTTTCAATATATATATATATATATATATATATATATATATATATATATATATATATATATATATATATATATATATATATACAGGCTGTCTCACAACTCGAAATGTCAAAATTTATTAGGTACCCAAAGACGCCAAAGTAGCCGTTAGAGGCGCTGACGCTCAAAATGTGCACATCGCCTATACCGCTTATTAACTAGCATTATTAAAAAAGCAGGATGGACTTCGACACCATTCGCAGAGAATAAAAACGACTATAATCTTAATTACCCCAAAATTATAAAAAATAAAATTAAAGAGACAAGATAAGACGTAAGTGGCAATACACAACACACCCGGAAGACAAAAATGAGCTTAACCACCTAAGCAAAGAAATAAGAAAAAATTAATTCTAGAAACAACGAACAAAAACATTCAAGAGTTCCTAAGCAATCTGTCACCAAATGCAGAAAAAGATTACTCATTGTGGAAAGTAACAAAAAAGCTAAAGAGGCCTACGAAATTCATTCCACTTATCAAAAAAGAAGACGGATCATGGGCCAGAGAGGACAGGGAAAAGGTCGAAATATTCGCATATATGCCCAGGTTATGATCTAATTACAGCCAAAATGTTAAAAGAACTACCCAGAAAAACCTTGGTCTCAATAACTAGTATATATATATATATATATATATATATATATATATATATATATATATATATATATATATATATATATAATGCAATGATTAGAATTGCGTACTTCCCGTTAAAATGGAAATTCGCAAAAATTATACTTATCCACAAACCTGGAAGACAACCGCATGAAATAAACTCGTACAGGCCAATTTCTTTGCTACCTCAATTATGTAAATTATTTGGAAAACTACTTCTAAAAAGATTAAAAGCAATAAATGAAGAAGAAAATCTGATCCCTGTCCACTAGTTTGAATTCAGGCAACAGCATTCGACAATCCAACAAGTACATATAGTAGTAGAACAGAAAATTGCTTGGAATATAAAAAAATATATGTTCAGCCGTTTTCCTAGACATAAGCCAAGCGTTCGACAAAGTTTGGCATACTGGACTTCTGTATAAGATCAAAAACAAACTGCCTCACAAATACTTCCTTCTATTCCAATCGTACGTAAGTGAAAGATACTTTCAAATAAGTCATGAAGAAGAAAACATATAAAATCAAAGCTGGAGTACCACAAGGAAATGTATTAGGCCCAGTATTGTACCAATTATACACAGCAGATATACTTTGTCCTCAAAACATCCTAACAGCTTGTGACGAAGTCACATATTTTCGTCCACTTTCTTCAAATTTCCCGGCAAAAGACGACACACAGAGCCATAGTTCTCCATAGACATGAGTTGGTCAAAACTCCAAGTTCACAGTCTTCGCAGCGATTTCCATTCTTCCTAACCGGTCCATGGGCTTTGCATTCAGGGCAGGGAACATCATTCGACAATTAGAAAACTTACAGGTTACAAGTGAGGATGTACAACTACTGCCAGCCGGCATACCCATAATCCACGGGCCGGGCCTAACTCTCTGGACAACAATAGGATCCTTAAGGACACAATTCCCTGCACAGAACTTGGAGAAAATCACTGGGAAATCCATTTGACAACTTCCACAGTTGAGCGATGCTAGCGCTATACGGCCAGCCACGGACTTCATGGGAAACAGACATAATATTGACTATTTATTGTAATTATAAAATATTCAATTGTATATTCTACCTGATAATAACTGTCACGGAAAATCTGGAAATTTATTTTTTGCGTAAATTTTAAAGCCACAAAATAAACAGTTTACAAAACCAGGCTTCAGCCAATCAGACATCGCGACACAACTCCGCCTCCGCACCAATAAGATGGCCGGTAACATCTCCCTCTTCCAACGCGCAAATTTCAACCAAATGGAACCAAATTTGGGTATAAATATCATTCGCAGATCTTAAGAAATCACTTCTTACAATAGCTGCCTCGGCTAACTAAGAAGTCACTTCTTGTAATAGATGCTTCGGCTAAACAAGAGGATCAGTCTGCCTACAGCTTCTGTAGTCTAGAACTCCAAGACATGCGCATCGCGAAATGCTCTCAGTGAGATAGTCGCTGAATCTGAGCGAGAGTGCGTCATCTTAGAGACAGGATTCCATTCAAGCATAGTAAGATATATAAAGTTAAAGTCAAACAGACAGATTTTCGAGACATATTTTTTTTATTCTATTTACATGCTTGTACATTTGGTGTGTGTTAATAAAATGTTCTCAGATTGGTGCCCGAAAGCAGTAACAGCAAACCCAACACAGGGGTAGGTACGTCACACGCTACATACGCAGACGACACAGCGTACTTTGTCTCACACACTGATCCAACTGAATCATCTGCTTTATTACAAAATGCGCTGAACGAAATAGAAGCCTGGGCAGGTAAATGGAGGATCAAAATAAATGAAGAAAAATCGACTCACGTTGTATTTACAAAAAGACAAGTAAGATGCCCGGAGGTAATTATCAACAACAAAAACCTAAAAGCCAAGGTAGAAGCAAAATATTTAGGCAATGATCCTAGACAAAAGACTAACATGGCAAAAACACCTAGAAGCCAAGAAAAAACAACCGAATCTGAAAATCAGAAAAATGTACTGGTTACTAGGACGTAATTCACAAATGTCAGTAAACAACAAACATCTAATTTATAAAACAGTCATAATACCAATATGGACATATGGAATACAACTCTGTGGATGTGTCAAGAAATCAAATATCAACAAGATCCAAAGACTTCAAAATAAAACATTACGAATAATTATAAATGCACTATGGTATGTAACCAACCACACTCTATATAAAGACCTCAACATCAAATACATCGAAGATCACATAAGAGAATCGTCTTCATCATACGAGAAAAGACTAACATTTCACCCAAACGAACTAGCCACCGGCCTGTACAAGAAAGAAACCACTACGAGACGTCTCAAAAGAACGAAACCCTCTGAATTAAAAAATCTGTAAACACAACTAATAATTTATATAAGAGGTAGCACTAGTGGGCGCTATCCTCACGCATGATATGTAATATTTTATCCAATTTGCTTATTGGCCCTAATAAGGCCAGTTGTAAATAAATCAAGTTAAAATAAATAATAATAAAAATGTTAGCCAGAAATGCACTGCTTCTTTGACTTCGTCATCGATATTAGTCCACTTTTTAATAAATCTATCCTCCTTTATACTCTGTTTTATTAAAACTGACAACATCATACTATTCCAACATTCTTTGATGAATCTTATGAAGCTTCACATCATTTCGTCAAAGAATGGGATATATCTTACTGCCATCCTACGACCAAACATCTAAGAGAACCGCGATAACATACATTCTTCTGGTCCACTTGCACACATAATTTCTTCTACTGGCACTGTCAACTTCTGCAAGAGTGTTTCTTTACTACGTAGAAGTTTCAAATATTACATGTGAAATTTTCTGAAATATGATTAATTTGTTAGTTTTTTATATCAACCTCGTATAATAAGATAATATACTTACTAAAAATATATTGATAAAGCACTATATTGCAATAAAGACACAAATTCACAAATAACAGTTTGAATTTGAAATGTCAAACATTTTCGAGCAATGCTATGATAGAGAATTGTGGGAAATTTAAAGCAGTTTTCAAACATTTGTCACCTTTTTATAGAATTTTGACATTAAAGTTTGAGAATCACTGTAAAATCTGTACTACTAATGACATCTATGAACGGGTCAGGAAGTCTTTCCAACGTTACTAGATTGAAAACTTGTTATCACGTTTCAATGCAGATTCACCCCTGTGGTGGAAGTATGCCGTATAGAATTCTATTAGTGACATTGTCGCAAATTTGGCAGCGTGCCGGCAATACGCAATGATTCCCTCCTCCCCGATTACCACTTGTAGTATCGCTTCGATACGCGAAAACGAAGCTGTCGCATTCATTGTTTCTCTCTGTCATATGTGGTGTTTTGAATTATCGTTTAGACGGCTGTTACATACTCATTTGTTATTCAGTAATTTATTTAATATCGACTTTGCTGTCATTCTGTATAGTATGGTTTTTAAGTCAATAAAAGCCTAAAGTCTAGGTCTAGTGTAATATTATTACGAGTATACTTTTATCACAATTTTATTGACTTAATATAATTCATCAATATGGACAAATATTTGAAACCTGATCGATTTGACTCAAGTCCTGACTCACCCACTGCGGACAAGGAGTTTACTCATTGGATGGCTACATTTGAAAATTTCCTGGCCTCTTCACTCGAAAATTTGGAGGAAACCGATAAACTAAAGATACTAACGAATTTCCTTTCATTTAACGTTTACGAGTTGATCAGTGAGAGTACGACCTACGAGAACGCTGTCAAAGTTCTTAAAGCGACTTATATCAAAAAGAAAAGCGAAATATTTGCACGTCATTTGCTCGCCGTTCGTAAACAACAATCGGGAGAAAGCATTGATCAGTACGTCCATACCTTAGAAGTAATGAGTAAAGATTGTAACTTTACTGCTGTTACCGCCGAACAACATCGAAATGAATATATTCGTGATGCATTTATTAATGGTTTACTATCTCCTCAAATTCGTCAACGTCTACTTGAGGAAACTACTCTCGATTTAGATGAAGCTAATAAACGTGCTGTGGCATTGGAAATGGCTCATAAACAAGCTGACGACTATTCTCAAAGTACTCGTAATTATTCGTGTGCCAGTACAAATAAGAGTGGATCCCCTCAAGAGGCCCCCAATATAGTTCAAGACGAAGAAATCTGTCCAAGCGAAACAAGCGTTGTATGTGCGGGGATGAAATCGAATAAACTTAAATGTTATTTTTGTGGGTACAGCCGTCATCCGCGATCTTCGTGTCCTGCAAGAAATGAGCAGTGCGGTATTTGTAAAATTGTAGGCCACTATGCGCGAGCCTGTCGTAAATCAAAAAGAATGAACTCGAAATCCGTCTCTGCGGCAATTATCGCTTCCATGGGTGAAGGAATTTTACAACAATTAAAACGAGCTGTTACTAAAGCAGCAGTCAATGGAATACCTTCTAATCGTTTGGTGGATACGGGGAGTTCAGGCAGTTTTATCAGCTTTGACTTTACAAACAAACATGGTATTACCATAACTCCAACTGAAGGACGCGTTTCTATGGCATCTACGTCTTTGTGGACGAAAGTTGAAGGGTATGTGACAGTTAAGTTGGAAATCGCTGAACACAGCTATGACAATTGTAAACTTATTGTTTTGAAAGAACTCTGCTCAGATGTCTTGATCGGCCACGATTTATTGAAGAAACATACAAATATATCGTTGGATTTTGGTGGAAAAAGGTCTTCTCTAACTATTTGCTCATCCATCGCAAAAGTCGAGCCACCCCGTCTTTTTAGCCACTTGTCTAAAGATTATCGACCGGTAGCTACTAAATCTCGTCGATACTGTGACGCTGACAATAAATTCATCAAAACTGAAGTCGATCGTTTACTTTCTGAAGGTATTATTGAACCAAGCAATTCCCCTTGGAGAGCTCAAGTGCTTGTCATTGAGAATGAAAACCGCAAAAAACGTCTTGTGATCGATTACTCTCAAACCATTAACAAGTTTACACTTCTAGACGCTTACCCCTTACCAAACGTAGATAACCTTGTTCGGACAATTGCAAGCTATAAGCATTTTAGCACTATAGATTTAAGAAACGCTTACCATCAAATACCTATCTGTGATGAGGACAAGATATTCACAGCTTTTGAAGCGAAATGCAATCTGTATCAGTTCACCAGAATACCTTTTGGCGTGACAAATGGGGTAGCCTGTTTTCAACGCGTGATTGACAAAATAATCTCTGATGAAAAACTGACGGGAGTGTACGCATACCTAGATGATATAACTGTTTGTGGAATCGATAAGAACGATCACGACCAAAACTTAAACAAGCTCTTGTTAACTCTTACTAAACTGGGTATTGAAATCAATGAAACGAAAAGCAAATTCGATCTCACCTCCATTCATCTACTAGGGCACCTTGTTTCGCACAACTCTATCAAGCCTGATCCTACTCGACTCGCTCCTTTATTAAATATGCCGCTCCCTCAGGATTCCTCTTCTCTTAAAAGAGCACAAGGGTTTTTTGCCCACTATTCGAAGTGGATACCACGTTTTTCTGATAAAATTAAGAAACTCACTAGCTGTCATTCGTTTCCATTGACTCCTGAAGCTGCCACTGAATTTGAGAATCTCAAGAAAGATATAGCTAACTCTATGGTTACAACTGTAAATGATATTTCTCCTCTGGTGGTAGAAACTGACGCTTCTGATGTGGCTCTAGCTGCTACGTTAAGTCAAGACGGTCGCCCCGTAGCATTCTTTTCAAAATCATTTAACAAGTCTGAGAAAGGACACTCTTCTATTGAAAAAAAGGCATCAGCAATCGTGGAATCCTTAAGAAATTGGAAAGCCTTCCTTCTTGGGAAACACTTCCATCTTATTACTGACCAAGAAGCATTGTCCTTTATATTCAATAGAAAACATGCCAGTAAGATAAAAAACGAGAAGATAATCCGTTGGCGATTAGAATTGGCCCCATTTTCTTATGATATCATCTATAGACCAGGGAAAGATAATGTAAAAGCCGACGCCTTATCCCGTATTTGCAATGCCACCAATTACACTGAATTACATAAGCTTCATCAGTCATTATGTCACCCTGGTATAACGCGTATGTTTCATTGGTTAAGAAGTAAAAATCTTCCATATTCCCTCGAAGACGTCAGAAAATTCACAGCAAACTGTTCCATCTGTGCTGAAGTCAAACCTAAATATTTGAAAATTAGAGGAACTCTGATTAAAGCTACATCCCCATTCGAACGCCTTAACGTTGATTTTAAGGGGCCACTTCCTTCGAAGACCAGGAATGTGTACTTACTTACCATAATTGACGAATTCTCCCGCTTTCCGTTCGCTTATGCTTGTCGAGATATTTCTTCTGCTACTGTGATTGAATGCTTAAAGGACCTCTTCTGTATTTTTGGAACACCTGCATATATACACTCCGACCGTGGAACTTCTTTTATGTCACAAGAAGTAAAATCTTTCTTAACTGCGAATGGAATTGCTACTAGTCGAACCTCTCCGTACAATCCACAGGGAAATGGTCAGGTTGAACGTCTAAATGGAACATTATGGAAAACCATTATTTTGGCTCTCAAAACAAAGACTCTTCGAACTCAGGATTGGGAAGACGTTTTAAAAGAATCCCTTCACTCAATTAGATCTCTGTTGTGCACTGCGACTAATTGTACACCCCATGAACGCTTCTTCATTCATCCCAGACGAACGGCGAACGGAGTCACTCTTCCCTCGTGGCTAGCCCCTGGACCGGTGCTCGCGAAACGGAATGTTCGTGCCAGTAAATACGACGATCTGGTAGAAGAAGTGGAATTATTAGAAGCAAATCCTCAGTATGCGATAATTCGTAGAAAAGATGGTCATGAATCCACAGTTTCTTTGAGACAACTGGCTCCTAGAGGAAACTCTTCTCTTCACCTAGATCCACCGCCTAGTCGTGATCCAGACTTTCAAAACCAACAAATCACTAAGGACCAACTACAAGTACAGGAGGAGGTTTCTGCAGTCGAAGAGTCTCTCCCTACGATCGCAAGGTCTCTTCCTCCGTCTCCTGAATCACGTTGTGATGCTGAGAAAGCCCAAACACTTTTGGAAGCTAATCAAGAAAGCTCTAGACCACGGCGTGCCGTCAAACCTCCTGCTTATCTAAACGATTATGTAACTAAATAGTTACGTTCTTCTCTGCCCATGGGTAAATGTGGTGTTTTGAATTATCGTTTAGACGGCTGTTACATACTCATTTGTTATTCAGTAATTTATTTAATATCGACTTTGCTGTCATTCTGTATAGTCTGGTTTTTAAGTCAATAAAGGCCTAAAGTCTAGGTCTAGTGTAATATTATTACGAGTATACTTTTATCACACAAGCATATCCTATCTCTTTCTTCTTAATTTTTGACATATAGTGATTTTTGCTTTGAATGCATTTCGATGTAATTTAACGTCAAGGTAACTAATAGACATCAAAGTACACGCGGCAAAAATGATTGAAAAAATTATGGTTACACTTCTCCTTAATAATGGAGGTATTGCATTTGGACGCAATGAATTTGCCATGTATGGACTTAGCTGATTATACAAAAAATTCACCATATCTTTTGTCAGCCTGCACGTATCTATGAATAAGGTTTCATTTATACTAAATGTATCACTGGCATCTCTTAAAACTCTTCTTTGTACGTTTTGTCGAAAGATTACATTTTGCCTTTCCTCTTCCTACAAATGATGTGCAGCATATAGATGAACAGGCAACATAATGCGTCATTATTTGCACTGAAATAAAACATGTATCTAATTTAATTTCTAAAAGAAGAAACTACTAATTTTATATAAAACTTTCCATACTATCAAAGCGACAATACTAACTCATCTGTCAAGTAAATATTTTTTTGGCCTCCTAAAGTGTAAACATAACAATAACACATCGTTGGCGTCCATGGTAGTTGCGATTTTACACATGCCATGACTTTACCGTACCGAATAAAGTAATACACACCCATATTTTTAAGCTTTAATAGGCCACTAATAAAGAAATCTACTTTGTAATAATAAAGAGTGCCTACAAAAACGCTAGCTACCGCAATTTTCGTACAATAGTAAATAAATAAATAAAACTGAATTTCTTTTAATTTAATCCGCCAGCGCCATCTTCTCAGTCGGCAATGTCAATATGTCAAAATTGTCAAATGATAAAATAAGTGGAATGATTGATGAGAATTATTTATTTTATTTCAAATGTTTGAAATTAATTTTAATGAAGAATGTCGAAAAGGGTAGGTAACATTAGAATCATTCATGTAGTCTGTAGGAACTACGTATGTAGGAACTAATCTACCTAACCTTAATTTCATTCCAGCATAGCAGCATAGACAATAGACATCCCTAATAAATAAAATAATCAAAGTGCAAATTCTTGGTCTTGTCCCAACCCAACCTCTCAATTGTTGACTTTTTTTCGTCACATCACCGTATGAAAACTTGATAATATCTCTTGTAACGGGCATTTGATTTTTCAGGAAGTAATTCCGATGAAACATTTTTTGCTTGTTCACGTAACTCTGGCGGAGTAGATGTTATAGATTCGTCACTGTCTGACATTTTTCTCTTTGATAGATATGATTACAAATATAACAAGAAATACAATTTTTTGATTATTTTGACGTGTCGTTGGTTTTCAAAGCGCCTTGATGCTGAGCCTACAATAAATTGTTTTGATAGCAGCTCGCTTGATGACAACAATGGTTTAAGGTTAACAAGCAAAATTTATAGAAAATACATATTTTAGTAGATATCTCGGCCAAAAAATTTAATACATAATGTGTGCGTTAGGTATTTGTACAACGCTCGGTTTTATTGCAGCACTCCGCTGCGCGTCGTGCTTCAATATAAAACCTCGCGTTGTAAAATAACACCTACCGCACGTATAATGTAAATAACTATTGTCAGATTATACAACAAATGCATTATATTTGCATATTGGCTAATACATCAACGAAGATACACGAAGATAAACGCTACTATAGAATTCTATTTCACATGCTACGTTGGTTTCTATTTGTAGAACCGCTTTCGCGTCTATTCTACAATAGAATTCTACATGGCGTACTTCCACTACTCTGATGAGGACCTTCCTTTAAAACGTATTCACTTAAGCACAAGCAGCATCTTTGAATCTAATTCCGAAACAAGTAACCACTAACTTGTCTTCGGTTCATCAGCCGTACATGACACCTGTCATTGTGTAAAGATAAGTAACCTATTTTAGAATAGATGTTAATATTAATTTAAATAAATAAGCTTCATATTGTTAAATTATTTCAATAATAAAATAATTTTGTAAAATTGCTTTTTATTTTTACGAAAAAAATTCACAAAAATCAGTAATAATTCCACCGTGACTTCTAAAATATTTTCTCCCAGAGTGATTAGTTATTTCAAATAACCATAGTAACAAATATATTATGAGTCGGCGTTGGATAAAGTTTATTTACAAAATTGAATTCAACTAAGGGCCGGTATTTCCATCTTCGGATAAAGTGCTGGATAATTTATCTGTCGGATAAATGAACAATATCGCATCAAAAAATGACATTCAATATAAGTTACTTCATTTATGCTTTTATTTCGATGCCATATTTTATCATTTATCTGACGGATAGTTATCCTGAACTTTATCCGGAGATGGAAATACCGGCTCTAAAACGATTAATATCACAGATTAGAAATATGTTTTGTTTGTATAATATATTGGAAACTGTAATGTTATTAGAAGGGACCATCTTCAGCGCCACTCTTTGGTTGCTACCGGAACTATTTTGAGTATGTAGGCAACCCCATAACATCTAAATATGCAATCCGTATTGCCTCCCAGTGTTTCATATTTATGATATATATATATATATATATATATATATATATATATATATATATATATATATATATATATATATATATATATATATCAATAAAGTAGACAATGAAAACCAACATTTATAAAACATGGTTCATATATTTTTTTTACAATAATACAAATAATTATTTTATATAATATTTATAAACAATTATAAGAAAATATAAACGCTTTTTTAGTGTTATTATACAGGTTGAATCTTTGATTAAATAGAAGTAATCAGTCTCGGTATAAATAAATAGTACAATTTTTTATGATTTACCTGTATTCATGCCATTAATGACGATATCGATAACGAACTCAAAAAGCGTTTGTATTTGAAAACATATAAGAGCGCTCTTCCTATAGTGTTTATTTAAATACTCTGCCTAACGGACGCAAGTGTTAATACGAATAGAATAGTAGAAACTTAAATCACACATGCACATACGTAAAAGAAAATATTAGACACTATATAATATATCTCAACAATTCAAATAATCGAACTTTTCTCAAGAAAATTAAAATTCTTGAAAATTTTGTTAGAATTTGATTAGAATACTCACAGGTTTTTGACAACTTATAAAAAAATATGAATGTAAGCACAGCACACGTAAACATTTCAATTTATGAAGCTTCCGGGAGCAGTCAAGAGATGGCATTGCAATACGGTCCAAATGTCACCCATTTAAGTTTCTGGAGCCCGATTAATATGTTATCTGACAGGATGATTTTCTTCGGTATCTGCTTCCCAAGGCCAACAAATCACATGACTGTTGGCATCGTAATAATATTTTCATCAAATGGAATTATTTTTTACACTTTTTAGTTTTCATATGGGATTTTAAATTAGAATTTTGTGTAAATGATTTATTACATGTCGTGCATTTATATGCTCTAATTCCAGTGTGAATTGGGCTATGTCTGTTTATATCACTTCTACGTGTAAATTGTTTATTGCATATTTCACATTTATAGTCTTTTATTCCACTGTGAATTGCCATATGTGCTTTTAAGTTAAAATTTTGTGAAAATGATTTATTACATGTCGGACATTTATATGCTCTAATTCCAGTGTGAATTGGGCTATGTTTGTTTAGATCACTTCTATGTGTAAATTGTTTATTGCATATTTCACATTTATAGTCTTTTATTCCACTGTGAATTGCCATATGTGTTTTTAAATGAGAATTGCTTATAAATGATTTATTACATGTCGTGCATTTATATGCTCTTATTCCGCTATGAATCTTCATATGCACATTTAAACTAAATTTCTTTGTAAATGATTTATGACATGTTGGACACTGAAAGTCTTTTATTTGATTGTGAGTTTTAATATGACTGGATAGATTACTTTGTGCAAATTGTTTATTACAGATTGCACATTTGTAGTCTTTTATTCCACTATGAATTTTCACATGTTTTATTAAATTAGATTTGTACATAAAAGACTTTCTACAAGTAGCACATTCAAATTCTTTAACTCCTTTGTGTATTTTCATATGGCTTGTCAAGTTTGATTTCCGCGTAAAACTCTTATTACAAATAATACAATAAAAACCGTTTGAATTAGCATTTTTAGATTTCTTAATATCATTATTTATAGTAATCGAGCTGGCATATGCTTTATCAATCTGATTATCATCATCAGAAATACATTCATCCTTCTTCACACTTTGTAAAATATTTTCATATAATTCACGATCCATAGCAGTTTCTTCCAACGGTTCTTCTTTAATTGTTTCTAGATTTTGATAATAATTAGTTATTGCTGTCGAATGTTCCATGATCTCCGTGCTGCTCTCCACGGTTGCTTCTTGATCAATTAATTAATTAACGACTGAAGATTCGTTCCACAAATAGAACAGATACACACAAGAATTCTTTCCAACTTAATAATTGTCTGAAACAAAATTTTCATAAACTAGTAAATATTTTTTTCAGAACACCTAATTATTTATTTTTATTATGGGATATGTGACTATAATCGAAATATATGTCATAAAATATAAAACTAACCACTGTAACTTGTCATTACAATAAAAAAAAAAAACTAAACATTAGTTTGTAATAGAATTTTTATTAGCAAATTATGAATTCGGAGAAACGTATGTTGAGAAAGCAAATACAAACATGATATTTAGAACAAAGAAAACTGTAATATAATTTTTTACTTAACTTTTGATATTGTATTTGCAGTTTATTGCAACACCAACAAAAACTTTCGTAATACATGGCTTAAAGAACATCTTCAATATTACTACACACTGTAAATATACTTACAACTTGGATGATTTTCTAAAAGGAGTTTATGTGCTACTTCAAATAGCCTATATAAATAACCTTAAAAGTCTTCCTAAAGAATAGTAAAACAAAGAAGTTTACGTCGATAATGCAATCATCCGTTTGAAGTTTGGAAATGTATATCAGTGAAATACTTTCAGAATGATGAAGCTTTTGTACTTCTGGAAATATATGACACAATATTAGCAAAAGAGAAGAATTAAAAACCAAGTTATATGCGAAACTTACTAAATTTAATTGCAACCACTATCACAAAGACTCTTAACCAAATTTATAAAGGCGGCAACCCCTAATCTAAACGCTAACCCAAATGACAACGTAATAATCATAAGTTTGTATTACGTTATCATAGATGGCACTGAAGACTAAAGTTTGCTTTACACGTGATTTACACAATAACATAATCTATTATTTTAAATAACTCGATTATTTTAAATATGAAAAAAAAAGTTTTTAAAAATGAAAATGTCTATAAATTGGTAATATATGTTTTTCTATAGAATGTTCTACCTTTACGTAATTGTAATGTACCTTCATATTTTCAAATACATCCTATATGCATGCTGTCCTAAATTAATTGGTACACCAATGGGATCTCAGAAACTATTTACTTGATCAACAACTATTTTTCAACATTCTGTCAATTGAATTTCATGAAATATTAATATTTATTTAGTAATAATAAAACTAATTTATTAAAATAACGTTTTTACCTCCCATCATACCGTAGGTAAGGGAGGTAATGTAATCGTGTCAAAAATTCCATGGTGAGTTTTCAGTAAATAATCACGAATTAGGGTCCCCACAACACGTTTTTACCATTTTTACGATGATGTGTTTGTTTGTGACGAGTTTTTCGTCCACGACCACGATAACTCTTATAACTAACTTCCAAATATATCTATTTTCCGTATTTAAGCTTCCTGCATTCATATAACGAGTTGATTAGATTTTGGGTAAAGTTGGACAAATGGAAGTGATACTTTACTTGAAGCCCATAACAGTTTTTAATGAAAAACTATATTAAAATAGAATCCAAAACTTTTCAATTTTAGTATTTAAGACTTTTAAGGGGACCAACATATTATATTTTTGTTAAAATTGATAAACCGAGAGTGATACTTTTCTTGAAGCTCTGAACAGATTTTCGTGAAAAATATATTATCATATATAATACAAAACTTTTAAAATTTCATATTTAAGACTTTTATATTAATGAAAGTAAGATATTATATTTTTGTTAAAATTGATAAACTGGAAGTGGTACTTTACTGGAAGCTCTAAACAGATTTTCTTGAAAAATATATTAAAATATGATCCAAAACTTCTTAAATTTCGTATTTGAAACTCGTATATAATTTGAAACAACACATTGAATTTAGACGTGGTAAGACTGTGTGTCAGTGTTTAAAGGGATAAAAATTTCCATTTTGATTAGTTTTATTTGTTTCGTTTAAATTCTGATTAATATTAAGGTAAGTCACATTACTATTAATTGCCAAATATTGTTGCATTTGTATTTTAGTTCAATATATTTTTTTAGATGGCAGAAGAAGTAAAGAAACGAGTTTGTAGTATGAATTTTTCTATTCAAGATAAGAAATAGCTATTTGTGTATTAAGAGCGCAAAATGGGACATTGTCGATTGAGAGGTTGTTGACAAGCGACGCAGGAGCGCGGCATTCTCTCGAAATCGACAATGTCCATTTGCGCTCGAAACACACAAGATTTTTTCTACAATCCTCCACCATAAAATAGTTATTTGTATCACTAGGCCAGAAACTGAACATTTGCGAGACCGAGTTTATTTTGACAGGCCGAGCTGAAACCGAGGCCTGCAAATACGAGATCTCGCAACAGTTTCTGGGCGTGTGATACACAAGATTTTTTGTACCGACTTCTCCATAAATTCTTCGTATATTTCTCTACACTTTATTGTATGTTATATAACGTAAAAATGAACATATATTTTTATCGGTTTTGCATTGCAAGTTTAATTATAATTACTTACATTTGACCTTAAAATGCGTAATTATTTTATATCTATTGAAAATATAACATACAAACATTAGTTATATATATTTTATATACTTTCGCAAATTTTTAATGACAGAAAGCGGAAACTCAATTGTTTCACGTGAAGGTAGTTGTAGTTACAAAATAAACTAGTCCTAAAGTTGGAAATTATAATTAATCTATACGAGATGTCAGTAATTATTATTTTTATGACAAAATTTAGTTCCTTAAGTTTTAACAATTAAAAAATTTGCTAATTCTTGTGTTGAAAATAATCTTAAATTGACATATCACCAGAACAGTAATGCCAACTCCTTTTGCCGGCCTAGGTCAGCAACAGCGCATTTCTGGACGATTTTGAGTTCTGTAATACTAGTCAAAATGGACGGAGGTACGAAAAAATAATAAAATGTACACTTTGTACTTACAGTACTACTCTACAGTTTTGCCGTTAAGATAGGAACGTATTCAAATATGACTTCAAGATATTGTTTTGGCTTTCGTTTTTACAAAAAAAATAATGCCAATTTTGTAATGAATATTATAAATTTTGTATAATTTATTTGTTTGAAGTACATTGAACTAGTGCAGTGTAAAAATGGATGTCCACTGGGAGCGTTCACGTCAAATTTTTGTAGGTGGCAGCACAACTGTTCACACAAGTTATTTTATATTTAATTTTAATTTATCGTTACTTTCCATTCTTCTTGAGCTATAGCTAAAATCTAATCTAAGCATTTTATACCTTCGTTTTTGTAAATAAATGCCATATTTTATTTTCACAGCAGTGCGGCATTTTGTTTGGTTATGTAATATACCGACAGAGAATTTATGTCAGATTGATTTGTGAAGGTGGTAAATTTATAACTACAGTGTTATTAGTTCCTGACTAAACGTTTCTATTAAGAATGTGACATTTCTCAACATTCTATAGTTAGTAATTTGGACAGCGAGCGTTTTTTCTACTTTGTCGCGCATGAGCGACAAAGTGACATTTAGCGTTGACAAAAGAGAGCGCAAATGGTTACTTTGTATATGGACTGTAGAAAAACATTATTATATATTATTATAAATTTTAAACAAATTATCGAAAATAAAAAAAAAACAGATATGGTGAACAAAAAAAGAAAGAAGCAGCTTGGGAAGATATTACAAAGTTGTTCAATACAGTCTCCAAATTGCAGTTTAAGAACAATAGAATCATTAAAACGAAACTATGATAATATTAAAAAGAAAACAAGACAAGATGTAGCTAATGAAAAAATGGAAAGTATTAAAACTGGCGGAGGAACCAAACCTATAATTGTCAAAAATATGACACTGTCTTTTTGTCAGTTATGTTGGTAGCGCTTTCTGCTAACAATTGAAATTTCACATTTTGACAGTTTGTGTATTGTGTGATTCTAACTGATTGTTTACATTAAAACATTGTATCAAGCATTATATAATTATGGAAGAGGAAAACCAATAGTTACAATGTACTCCACCGGTTTATAAATTAACCACCTGATTTGATATATATTGTAATAACGGCAAATTTATCAAATAACGAATCGGGATCACTGTTTCGTCTAGGTTATTATCACAAATAAAACTCTTTGAATAATGAAATACTTTAATGAACAATTTATTGATCTACACTTTTACATTCCACCATTTTGTCAACACATGCACTGCTCAGTCGCAGACATAACAGCAACAGCTGTTCTTACATTCTTCAATACAAAACATTTGTTGTATTTGTATATGGCAATTATGCCTAAATCATATATAAAAATTTAATATTCGACAGTTCGCTTCGACATAGAATTGGAAATCATGGATCGTAAAAATTTTATATTTGCTTGCAAGTATTTCAACAAAGTAAATCTGAGCGCATTGTTTCTTGTTTCATAATTTTTTAGTTGAAAGATTTTAACTTCACAGATTCTTCTTTCTGAACTAATACAGCTATAGCTATAAATTTATCTTCTTTCTAGTCCTATCACCTGGAGAAAAGATAAAAATTATTACTTAGAAGTAATATTTCAACATAAACAACTTACCATTTTGAGGTTATATGTAATTCATCTGTCATGACTACCACCTCTACAATACGAAAGGCGCCAAAAACAGTACGTTTGTAGGTCTTCTAAACGTCGTGTTTTCAGTGATAAACCGTGCTTTTATAGACTCATAAGAACACCGAAATAGAAAATAAATATTTATAAATTTTAGGAAAGTGCTGTAGAAGATGTGCCTAACATAGTCAACGAAGAAGAAAATTTAAATGTAGATTGGGGAGACGGGACCCCAGCAAATATGAGTACGCCTGTGAACAATAAATTAAAAACAAAATGACAAACAATTAAAGAAAACTCCATGGTCCACAAGACGGAGACCCAATCTTCCTGAAGATGAACAAACATTCACGAAAATTACAAGAATTTGCAAAACTAAAAATGGATTTTATTAAAAGTCAGATGATTGCATTTGAAGAAAACGATATCAAGACAAAGGAATTATAAGAATTAATGAAAACTAATATTTCTTTAGAAATTGAAATAAAAAAAGAACAGTTGAGGAGAATTAAATTGTTAAATGAAGAAGTTTAATTATTATTGATTCTTGTAAATGTTTGTTTATTTATTTTATAATTTTACAAAAAAACTTTAAAAGTTGTTTAGTTTGTTTATTTTTTTATAAACTTAATCTAGTTATTTTTATAATTAGTATATTAATGTATTCAAGATAATATTTGAAAGACAAAAATAATAAAGTTAATTTATACTTTTTTTTACAATCTTGCAAAGTAATTATTTGCAAAAGTTATTTCTCACATCAACCCCAATAGCTGCATTGTTCCTATTATTAACATACGGCAATTCCGGTATTTGTCCGTCATCTGCTAATTGTTACAGAACTTGATTTTCGTCTTCTGGCCCAGGAATTGGTTCTGGTTCATTCATCAATCTTGCAATGTTATGAAGTATTGCCGTTGATATTATAATTGTTAGTGTAGTTTCTAGCTTTAATCTGCAGCCATGCACAAGAATTGGAAAGCGTCTTTTCCAAACACCAAATAGATTTTCTATTATTGATCTAGTACGGATATGCGACTCATTAAATAATTGTTGTGCTGGTGTTGTTCTACGACATCACGTCCAACGACTAAACTCCATTTGAGTGTGTGTCAGGATTTGAAAGAACAATCAGAAATCGATCCGGAATTTTTGTAAGCTCTCTCAAACATTGATGCCGATTTTCCTAACACGAAACAAAACTTGGTGTTAACACGTTGTTTTTTAATGTCCACGATTAAAAAATCGCCGAACACGGCAAAGAGCACTCGCGAAAAAATTCATACTGACCTCTCCGATGTTTCCTCAAGGATGACCACTCGGACAGAAAATAATAGAGGATTACAGCTCAATCGAATTAAGAGAAATTAGTAAAAAATTGTGAAAGTATATGCTTAATAATGAATATTAATAAAGAAATAAAATGATATTATTGAAATACTTCGGAGCTCGTCACTCATATGAAATTCATATATATATATATATATATATATATATATATATATATATATATATATATATACAGGGTGGTGGCGGTTAGGGGTGAACATAGGGATTTAACATGGGATTTTAGTTTTTTGCAATTTCTCCTGTTCTTTTTACGGCAAAAACTGTAGAGTACAAAACTGTTCAGAATTAAAAATTGCATACAAAAATGTATTTACATTTATTATTACGTTTTTGGTTTCTTCACAATTTTAAAAAGAAATTTCAAAATTTCTGTTATTTTGTAGCAATAGCTATGGAATTTATTTTTTTCTGATTGTCAATAATTATTTATAAACGTCAACCATGCGTTAATCTAACTTAAAAATTAAATAAAAACAAACAACTTTTAATTTTAGTACACATTTTTTATTAGGTATACCATTTAATAATAAACCAATTCCAAATGTATCAACTACGTAGAATTTTGATTTATCATAGCCAATACCATTTCTTCATTCACTTCGTTATAACCTCTTCTATTATTACTATTATTTCCTTCATTACCTTCGTTCACAGCTACACTAGCTGTATTCTCAATGTTTTTAACAAGTTTAGAAATTGTTGCTATAATAGGAATTGGTGTATTTTCGTACTTTATGGAAAACAAATCACGTATTCTTCTAAAACTATTTCCAACATAATAATTTTTCATAATGAAAACTCGTTCCTTATTCAAATAAACATTCATTATTAAATTAACTTTTCATTAGAGAAAATTTTGAAAATTTGACAGAAATTTAATGACATTATTATGTTTAAACATTTGAGTTATAAGTCATGGCTATTGCTACAAATTAACAGAAATTTTGAAATTTCTTTTTAAAATTGTGAAGATAACCAAAAACATAATAATAAATGTAAATACATTTTTGTATGCAATTTTTAATTCTGAACAATTTTGTACAATACAGTTTTTGCCGTAAAATGAACAGGAGAGCAGGAAATTGCAAAAAACTAAAATCCCATGTTAAATCCCTATGTTCACCCCTAACCGCCACCACCCTGTATATATATATATATATATATTATTTTGATTGGCGGCTCAAAGACCACCTATAAATATATAACGAATACCGGAGCCTACTACCAATGGAAATAGAGAAATTCAAATAGCGGAGGCGTGGCTATCAGTCCAGTAGTGCAATTCTCAAACAGTTTTTATTTGAATATAAATATTTTGCATTAAGCCCCATTCACAGCCCGAAATTTGGTGAAATTCGTGGAGTTTGTCTTATGGCAACGTGTACTTGCGTTCACAGCGCTGAAATTTGGTGTCCACGAATTATAATTTGTAGAAAAGTTTGCAAACTCCAAGCTTTTGTGGCTAATTTAGGGTGTGTTCTACTAATTGTATAAAATATATGTAATTTGAATGAACTCGTTTTGTTGACGTTTGGATGATTTAATGGATTTCATGGTTTTACTTTGTTTTTGATTTATTTTCTTTATTATATGTTCAAATCTGCCTTTTTCAAAGTACAAAACACATTTATTACAAAACATTAGATGAAACATGATAATGAAAATTAAGATCAATAATTCGTTTATTATAATTTACGAGCAATTCTTTTAACAACTAATTTTGTTACTTTTGTTTTGGTGAAATAGTGAAATGTTGAGTAGGTATTAGGAAATAAATAATATACATTTAGATTCAGGATTCAGCATTTATTTTTTAGGAATTATATTATTGATGGAAAATCTGTCAACATCTATATTTTATGTTTTTAGCGTAGAACACTTTTCTTATAAAGTCATAACCAAAGTTGTGGTTATTTCAATGTTTTTAATTTGATGTTTGTTGTACTATTATCTAAAAGAAGTAGTGCAAAGGTTTAAATAATGTATTTATTACATGTATTTAAAATAGAACTATATATGCTTATGTATAATTATAACCTAAAAATAAAATAACTTTTACAATTTTAATTTTATATGACAATCTAATAACGAGTTGAAATTGCAAGGGAAGGATTGCTAATTTATTGACATGGTTTTTAATAATTTTTAACGAGTTAATGAATGCATTGACAAACAAATGATTAATTTTCAGAAACGTTTTTTTTTTTCATAGTTGGCATTACGGCACAAATTTAGAGCTGTGAACGGTCAAATTAATTTCTTCAAATTTCAGTGCTACAAATTTCACCGAATTTCGGCTATGAATACGGCTTTAAACTTAATAATTTAAGTACATTTCCAATCATAAATCATGTCGACTTGTACAGTATAATAATATTCATTTATTTTTTATAAATATAATTTAGAAATAGCATACATTTCAAAAATATTTAGGTCCACGAAGAAAAAAGTTTAATATAAAAACTTATAAACGTGAAATTACATCTATATTTTCAAATTTCGGAGGACTGTAACTCGCTTATTAATAGGAATTTTTCACCGGATTTTCACCGACAGTCTTAGTTTTACTTATACGTTTAATAAAATTATAAAAAAAGGTGGAATCCCCTATTCTTGGATATTTTGGGTAGCACCACGTAAACACAAAAAATATAAAACTTTTTAAAAATATTTCTACATTCTCGCACATATTGTAATCTTATAAAATATATACGTTATTTATTATAAATATTTTGTTATGAAATCTATACGATCAACGGAATGACGGCCGCGTCACCTTTTGGCCGTCTGTGTGCGGTGCACGCATTGCACGCCCGCTAGGAACGGCCCTGCATTATTTACATTGTAAGCCCTAATTCATAATGGACATAAGCATAACATAATACATAACATTAAAATTATGTTCTGCTTACGCTTGTTCACAATGAGCATAACATAAAAATTATGATTTTCGGAGATAATTGATAATAAAGTGTCAATATTTTATTAATATTTTCGTGTAAGGGCCGTGATCTTTGTAATATCTACTTTTTCTTAACATACGATCATATTAATAGTGTATTCCAAAATTGAACCCAGTTAACCGGAGTTACTTTTTCAGTAACCGGTTGTGTTTTCGGAACGTGGTATTGAAAGCTGGTAACTTTTCTGTAACCACACTAACCGCGCTAGATCGGCAGTTGTGGTGCGGTTACATTTTGATGCATGACAAATGAACTTTTAACTATTTTAAATTTGTCAAAATGAGGTTAGCTGTTAGCTGATCAGTTTTCTAGTCCGATGACGGTAACATTGTAACCATTTTCAGTGGTTACCGTAGTTTAATTTCGGAATACACTATAAATTAACTTATAATTTATAATGGAAAGAAAGAGAAATATAACCTACAACTTCGGCTATTATTTCATTTCACAAACAAAAACGTAATTCTTATGCTTATGTCCATTGTGAATTAGGACTAAGACTTACAGATTTTCTCAGAATAAGCCCATTAAATAAAGTTTATTTACAAAATTTAATTCAACTAAAACGATTAATATGTTATCTGACAGGCTTATTTTTTTCAGTATCCGCTTCCCAAGGCCAACAAATCACATGACTGTTGGCATCGTAATAATATTTTCATCAAATGGAATTATTTTTTACACTTTTTCATATGTGTTTTTAAACTTGAATTTTGTGTAAATGATTTATTACATGTCGGACATTTATATGCTCTTATTCCACTGTGAATTGCCATATGTGATTTTAAATGAGAATTTTGTGTAAATGATTTATTACATGTCGTGCATTTATGTGCTCTTATTCCACTGTGAATTGCCATATGTTTTTTTAAATTAGAATTTTGTGTAAATGATTTATTACATGTCGCGCATTTATATGCTCTTATTCCTCTATGAATGTGCATATGCACATTTAAACTATATTTCGTTGCAAATGATTTATTACATGTTGGACATTGGAAGTCTTTTATTTGATTGTGACTTTGAATATGACTGGATAGTTGACCACTTTGTGTAAATTGTTTATTACAGATTGCACATTTGTAGTCTTTTATTCCACTATGAATTTTCACATGATTTATTAAATGAAATTTATGTATAAATGATTTACTACAAGTAGCACATTCAAATTCTCTAATTCCTTTGTGTATTTTCATATGGCTTGTCAAGTTAGACTTCCGCGTAAAACTCTTATTACATAAGATACAACAAAAACCGTTTGAATTAGCATTTTTAGATTTCTGAATATCATTATTTATAGTATTCGAGCTGACATATGCTTTATCAATCTGATTACCATCATCATCAGAAATACATTCATCCTTCTTCACACTTTGCAAAACATTTTCATATAATTCATGATCCATAGCAGTTTCTTCCAGCGGTTCTTCTTTAATTGTTTCTAAATTTTGATAATAATTAGTTATTGCTGTCGAATGTTCCATGATCTCCGTGCTGCTCTCCACGGTTGCTTCTTGATCAAATAATTAATTAACGACTGAAGATTCGTTCCACAAATAGAACAGATACACACAAGAATTCTTTCCAACTTAATAATTGTCTGAAACACAATTTTCGTAAACTAGTAAATAGTTTTTCAGAACACCTAATTATTTATTTTTATTATTGGATATGTGACCATAATCGAATTTCAATATATGTCATAAAATATAAAACTAACCACTGTAGCTTCTCATTACAACAATAAAAAACAACTAAACATTAGATTGTAATAGAATTTTTATTAGCAAATTATAAATTCGGAAAAACGTATGTTGAGACAGCAAATACAAACATGATATTTAGAACCAAGAAAACTGTAATATTGATTTTTTACTTAACTTTTGATATTGTATTTGCAGTTTATTGCAACACCAACAAAACTTTCTTAATACATGGCTTAATGAACATTTTGAATATTACTACACACTGTAAAAAAGAAAAATACTTACAACTTGGATGATTTTCTAAAAGGAGTTTATGTACTATTTCAAATAGCCTATATAAATAACCTTATAAGTCTTCCTAAAGAATAGTAAAACAAAGAAGTTTACGTCGATAATGCGATCATCCGTTTGAAGTTTGGAAATGTATATCAGTGAAATACTTTCAGAATGATGAAGCTTTTGTACTTCTGGAAATATATGACACAATATTAGCAAAAGAGAAGAATTAAAAACCAAGTTATATGTGAAACTTACCAAATTTAATTAATTATAAAGACGCTAACCCCTAATCTAAACTCTAACCCAGATGACAACGTAATAATCATAAGTTTGTATTACTTTATCATAGATGGCACTGGAGACTAAAGCTTGCTTTACACGTGATTTACACAATTGCATAATCGGTTGGTAAGAGCCAACAAAGTAGCTGACATCTGGTGGCAAAATAAAACATATAAGTCGTAGGGAAAACGTGCTGTCATATAGGGTTATATAGTAAACAAGAGCCAAAAATGACCAGCAAAACGAAAAGATATTGTGTTATACCGCAATATAATAATTATGCAAGTAAAGACGTATCCGTTCATTATTTCCCAAAAACAGAAATATTAAAAAATCAATGGAAAATCGAGTTAAAGATGAAGAACATGTCACCATTCAATAACGTTTATTCACAATAATTTTTACCTAGAAATTTAATTTCATGTAAGTATTGATATAAATTTATGCTTCAATACATTATTAGATTGTTTTTATAGTCATTAGAAGAAAAACATAAAAAATTGCTATTCCATGCCAAACATTACCGTAATCAAAACTTCTGGTACAGAGAAGAAAAATAGAGAGCTTACTTGCCTGTAAGTAGTAGTAGTAATTATTATTCTTTAATATTATAAATTATAACTACATTTATTTTATATTGTTTATAGGATAGAGAAGAAGAAACGATAAAATGCCAGAAATCGAGCCAGCAAGAGGAAGACGTGCAAAACATAATACATGCAGATGGTTTATTAATCAAACAAATACAATTTCCTCTTAATATTACAATTTATGGACAAAAAATAACTTATAATTATGTGACTATAATTAATTTTAAATCTAATAGTTCGGTCTCTTCCACTTTTCTCCCTGTCCTGCGTAGAGCTGCACACACATTTCCACACGATGTCATTTGTATTATTGTTATCACGATAGAGTTAGGTGCCCAATGGTCTTCATATCCGTATAAAATAATGTGTATATAACTAAAAATAAATAAGTTAATAAGCAAGATAACCACAAATTTGTATATCATTTTACCTTTATACACTGCTTCTCCTTCGGTTATAGGCCGCACAGCACCTTTTAAATTAATATATACATCTGTCATTGTAGTAAACATTCTGAATTTAACCAAAAATAATAGAATATTGCCTAAAACAAAGCATCAAACTGCTACGACTGCAAGTGTAAAATTCAACGTTTTCCCTATAAGTCTGTCTGTAGCGTTGCCATCTCTTGGAAGTGGTTTTTCCGAATAACACGAATATTTTAAATATTATTTAAAAAAAATCAAATAAGTTTTTTTAAATTAAAATGTCTAGAAATTGGTAATATAAGTTTTTCTATAGGATGTTCTACCTTTACGCAATTGTAATGTATCTTCATATTTTCAAATACATCCTATATGCCATTGGGATCTCAAAAACTATGTAATTTATCAATAACTATTTTTCAACATTCTTTCAATTGAATTGCATGAAATATTAATATTTATATAGTAATTATAAAACTAATTTATTAAAATAATATTTTACCTCCCGTCATACCGTAGGTAAGGGAGGTAATGTAATCGTGCCAAATATTCGATGGTGAGTTTTCAGTAAATAAGCACGACTTAGGGTCTCCACAACACGGTTTTAGTATTTTTATGATGTGTGTGTGTGCAGGTGTGCGCGCGTGTGTGTGTGTGTGTGTGTGTGTGTGTGTGTGTGTGTGACGAATTTTTCGTTCACGATAAATCTTATAACAAACTTCCAAATATATCTATTTTCCGGATTTAAGCATCCTGCATAACGAGTTGATTAGATTTTGGGTAAAATTGGATAAATGGAAGTGATACTTTACTTGAAGCTCATAACAGTGTTTGATGAAAAACTATATTAAAACATAATCCAAAACTTTTCAATTTTAGTATTTAAGACTTTTAAGGGGACCGACATATTATATTTTGTTAAAACTGATAAACCGAGAGTGATACTTTTCTTGAAGCTCTGAACAGATTTGTACCTTAAGAACCACTGGTATAAGAAATATTTTCTTCTCTATTCGAATGTCCTCCTTTGTCTTCTATAAGATTGTCTTATAACATTTCATTGTATCTTTAATAATATAGAAATTATTTGAGGTAGCTCGTTTAGCTGTTACATCCTGTATATTCCAAAACTTTTCAAATTTAGTATTTAAGACTTCTATATGACGAGGAACAATATGCTAGATTTTGGCTAAAATTGATAAACCGGAAGTGGTACTTTACTTGAAGCTCTGAACAGATTTTCGTGAAAAATATATTGACTTTTATATTAATGAGAACGACATGTTAGATGTTTTCTAAAATTGATAAACCGAAAGTACTACTTTACAGGAAGCTATAAACAGATTTTCTTGAAAAAATATATTAAAGCATGATCCAAAACTTCTCAAATTTGGTATTTAAAGCACGTGTATAATTTGAATCAACATTAGATTTTGACTACACCCATATGATAAACCGGAAGTGGTACTTAATTTGGAGCTTTTAACAGATTTCCGAGGAAAAACAATAAAATATAATCCAAAATTGGTATTACAGACTTTTCTATTTATTGAAACAACAAATTTTGTTTACGAAGGATCAACCGGAAGTGATACTTTCCTTAAAGTTCATTGCTATTTCAAACATGGAATTGACGGGAGGTCATGTATTGGCCATCAGATTTTTTTCTTTTATTTATATCTATTCATAATTAAATATCACCAGATTCAAATTTAACGCGTAATTTCGTGACTAAAATTTACGTTTTGTAGAGCGTAAATAAGTCTTCTGGTTAGGGTCTTCTCAATTGGAATTTAGTTTACATACTTGTCTTACACATGTTCATAGATGTCAGTGTAGCGTAAAGCTTAATGTACACAATTCTTACTTTATTTTTAAAGAAAATATTCAAATAACCCTTCATGTGATGCTTGTAAATTTATTTTTAAAGTATAATAAATCGTTCTTTGTGTAGAACAATTTTCTTTAAATAATGATTCTGTGAGCTACATTAAATACATAGAGCCAAGCTCATAACCTTTTACTAAATATTAGTAGCACTACTAATGATTGCAACTACTCACTATTAAATTATTTGCGCTCATAAAGTAAAACTAGTGCAAGTATAACTTAGTAGTACCTAATAAAGGAGAAATTCAGTAGTGATAATTAGTAGCACCAAAGGCTATTTTAAGTACTATTACCTGTTAATCAAAAGATTTTCGTGATAATATTTTTTTTAAAAATGGTTGAACTAAGAGAAAATCACTTGCCATTGCTACAGAAAATATATAGAAAGAGAACAAATTTATGAGAAAAACTTACAGAAAATTAATTTAGGTTTTAGTTTTTCTGATTTTATTATATTGCAAACAATACTTGTAATATTCTTATGCTGATTACAATAAAGGATATTTACAGTCCAAGAACATTGATTACAACAAAGAATCTAAATCCAACAAAGGAAATTTCATTAATATTTCAATACTAGCATTTATCGTAGAATAAAAAATAAAGCATATGCAATAAGAATTACTGTACTTGACATCTTTTTTATTACTATTCAGCTAAAAAAACACGTAATTTAAAATTAATACACCTTAAACGTGCCTTAATATCAAAAATCTGATGTGGCCAGCACATTACCTTCCGTCAGTTCTATGTACTTTGTACAAATGTCATACAGAAAGTTCCTTGCAAAAGATTCTATTTCTTGTACATTACCTTAAGGCAGTTGTATGCATTTTATACAAATTCCATACAGAAAGCAAAAGATCCTATATTTCCAGTAAAATTATAACACATACATACTGTCAACTACTCTTGACACTGACACCTTTCAATCAGAATTTTCTTAATACATAAGCTGTTTCCAAAGTTATAGCATAGCTAGCTAATATATGATATTTAATTTATAATTTTTTAACTATATCCATTTAATATGAAATATAACATGCATTCAAATCGCATAGAGAATAAAATATTCTTTAATATTTATAATAATATCAAATGTGAAAAAATAATATTTAACATCGTTTTTTTCAAGAAAAACTGTTAAAATCTTCAAATGAGGGTACTTCCGGTTGACCAATTCTAACCAAAATCTAATCAGCTCTTCACATGTATGTAACGAAAAGGAATACCAAAGAATTATAATTTTTTGAATTGTAATATGGAAGTTATCGTAGACGAAAATTTTGTTACACACACACACGCACACGCACACGCACACGCACACACACACACACACACACACACACACACATATATATATATATATATATATATATATATATATATATATATATATATATATATATGATGCAATATTTGCAAAAGACCAAAATTAAAAACCAATTTATATCTATAGATACAATAATTAAAATAAATTTAGAACATACCACTTTAACACTATACTCTATCCGTTTTAACTATAGACTAGATGGCGCTTCGAGCGCGACCGTTTTTACATGTATTAAATAAAGAATTCAAATTTTGGCGCCATTCCCGGATTAAAAAAATATTTCTAATTGACATTTTTTCAGTAATTTTGTCTTGTACGTACATATCTATCTATTTTTATCCATAATATTAACGAAGAAATAATAACAAAACTAACGAACTGCTAACTAAAAACTAAGAAAACGCGCACAACGAAAACTATATAATATGAAATATAACGCCAAAACACTATGAAAATTATATAAACGAAAAGAACAATAATATACTTAACAAACAGAACTGAACAGAAATTAATATGTAATAAATCGTGTACTATTGACTTTTATTTATTTTATGTCAAACGTCAAAATAATTGATACAGTTGTTAAGCAAATTTAAATTTCGCGTCAATTATTTTACTGTGTAAACTCGGTTCACGTTTGAACCAACCAGAGAGAAGAATCTTAGGCCCTATCTCACCCAAAGATCTATAGTTAAAACGGATAGAGTACAGGTATCAAAAATAGTGATTGACAGCATCTTTGTTTTACAACTTGTATCATAGATGGCACTGTAGCATAAAGGTTGATTTACACAATTCTATCTATTATCAACCACTAGAGGCGGTATGCTCAAAAGTAGTCAGCGCCGACAGCGGACAAATATGACAAAATGGTTACTCATTGAAACAGCAGGGTTATGTTTTATGTCAGAATAATTTTGAAATTTCTATTTTATAAAATATTTGCAATAAATGCGAATGATAGGATGTCAAATATTATGTGATGCATTGGGGGATGCAATTATTCTCACAAAATTACCGATTGAAGTATCAAATTTTATAAATTTCCTAGAAGAGTATATGAGGAACAGATGTTTTAGAAAATAACTTTTTCTTCTACTAACGTGAAAAATTCTTTAAGGTATACATATTTTCTCATTGTAAAAGATGCTTATCGTATGAATAAAATTCCAACAATAATCGTCTGATTGCAATAATGAATTATATAAAAATGTATTTCTTAAGTTAATATTTGAACAAAATATAACACAAGAAGCAGAAAACTGTCAAAATTGTATAATACTTGCAGTTGTACGGAATAGAAGTCTATTTTTGACAGAATTCATCTATTTATTATAGATTTTATACATGTAATGTCAATGTTACAGGTAGAAATTCACATGGTTCGTATTTTTCGTGTATTTTTTTTCCGAGCTAGTGCAACTGATTCCACTTACAGCCTGGTATATTTTCAATGAAGAATATTCTTCATTTATTGCGAATATAAAAAAAAGATGATAACATCATACACTGATAACATGATATGTAGAAATATTCTTCTTTTCAATCATTCAAGTTTTCCAACTTTTTAATCTCAATTTCCACGTATTGTGCATCTTGTAACATTCAACTAATATTATAAATTATAATATAAATTTAAATATAATAAAATGGTTTACATAAATCACACATATTATGAGAAAAATTATATTTTCTGTCACGGTACCTTCGCTGGTATTTTGACTTTTTGATTGTCACATCACATATATAGCATTTTAAATATTTTCTTTATTCAATTCAATACAGGGTGTAAATGAAATAAGTGCATTAAATTTCACCAGTAATGTAACTCGATGAGAGGAACAATATTTCTTAATAACTTTTTTTTCTAAGTCTTTTATATTTTGAGTTAAAATTCTTTAAAGATTTGCTGCATATTTCGTTACCCGCTCATGGATAACAAATGGCTGTTGCCGTATTCAAGTGGGATACAAACAGCTCAAAAATTGTCGGTTATCGGTTACACTTACAGTCACAGTAATTAATAAACGAATCAAGGGAAATAACATTATTATTAATTAATACGTAATAGTACAATTTTTAAAATAAATAAATTTAAATTTTGGATAACAAAATTATAAAGTTTTGTATTAAACCAGGATTTTAATCACCTGTGAATAGTGAGAATAGAGGAAGACAAGGAGGGACGAGGAAGAGCAAAAGCATAGTTGTTAGGTTATGAGATGATTATTTATCGTCGACAAATCATAATAGTTTAAATACGTTATTAAAAAAATATAAGTACAAACTTTTGACCATTTAAAAGAGGTACATGAGTACCAATAATTAGTCGTCCATTTATTGTTCCCGCCCAAAACACTTTTTAATGAAAATTTTTACAGCATTTTCGTCTGTCGAGATGTGTATTGTGCATAATAAATACACCTTCCCAAGTAAATTCAGTCTCATTAATGAACATTATGAGCCATTCCCAAAATTGAAGTCTGTTATGTGCTGAAAACAGAAGTTTTTGCACATGTTATGGATATCTGTTGCTTTTTTTAAAATTGTCATATGTGACACTCCGTATTGTGATGTGATAAAGAAGTACAAGATTAACAATTGTGCGAATATTAAGAACAGAATGATTTGGAAACGCTCCGTCTAAATGCGTTGGCAACTTTATAATATAATATAATAATGTTAAAAGAACTACCCAGAAAAACCTTGGTCTCAATAACTAGTATAAATATATATATATATATATATATATATATATATATATATATATATATATATATATATATATATATATATATATATATGTAGGGAAAACCGGTATTATTTGAAAATGTCATATGTCAATGTCAAAAAGTATTTAAACGTCAAATGTCATAATGGTAAAAAAGTAATATCGTAGATAGCAGACATTATGTCAAATATAGATCACTTATTAGAAGTCACTTGTTTTATATGTTTTCATGTGTTGTAGATTTATAGTGCTTTGTATTACAATTATTTAATTAAAGGCAGAGTTCTTCAGAATTTGTGCTCCATTTTATTTATTGTTTAGTGTCACAATCAGCGATAGCAACATTCTGGCGACCGTGACAGGACTTTGAGTATTTTCGTTGCTGATCGTATAAAAGAGAAAAGTGATTCTAAACATAAGTCAGAAAATGGAGAAAACGAAAACTCTTCAACGTGTAAACCGTACTTCATTAACGAAAGCTTTTAGTGCGTTTCAGAAAGAAAGAGACAAGGCAGCACCTGACTTATGTAATTTACAAGTCAGTTTTTCGTTGACAGAAGAAAAAATAATTGTACTACGAGAACTGAGTAATAATTTACAATCGCAAATGATCGAGAACAATAGCAGTGAAGAAGATATCAGCAAAGAAATTGACGTAGCTGATGAATATGAAAGGAAATTTTATGAGGCAAAGTTCAAGCTTGATCAGTTGACAAGAAAACCTATACAAAAAAATCTCCCAACTCAGGCTGAAGCAGTTTCGGAAGCAATACGTGGTGTCCAGCTTCCGAAGATAGAACTGAAGAAATTTGGTGGAGAAATAAAGGATTGGTTACCCTTTTGGAATACGTTCAAGAAAATTCACGATGATAGCACACTCTCCGAAGAAGATAAGTTTCATTATTTATTGCAGTCAATGATTAAAAATTCTCGTGCATATGAAGTAGTTAATAGTTATCCTCCGACCGCTAAAAATTATACTAAGGCTGTACAGAGTTTAGAGTCGCGATTTGGAAAGAACGATTTACTAATAGAATACTATGTGCGAGAACTTCTCAAATTAGTTTTAAATAAAAATAAACAAGTTACTCTTTTGAATGTTTATGACAAGTTAGAGACACATTTGAGAGCGTTAGAGTTTTTAGAAGTTACAACTGACATGTGTGCTGCAATGTTATTTCCTTTAGTGGAATCTTCCTTACCGGAAGAAATTTTACGCGCATGGCAAAGGACAATGACGTCACAATTAGTGCCACAAGATAACGCAGCAGAAACTATAACTGCTAAAGTCAGATTAACAAATTTAATGACGTTTCTAGGGAGAGAAGTGGAAGGAGAAGAGCGTATCCAAATGGCCAAGAATTGTTTTGAGATGCAGGACGAGCAACCTTTCAAAAACAGGAAAAAGAGATCTGATTCCCAAGCTGAATATCAAGAGGCAGCTACAGCAGCAGGATTACTTACTATGAAGGAAACAAATACAAATCAGTGCCTGTTCTGCGAACAGCGTCATGATAGCCGTCATTGCGAAACAGCTAGAAGTATGACTTTGGATGAGCGGGTTAAAATTGTAAAGAATAAACGTGGTTGTTTTAAATGTTTAAAAATTGGCCATAGTTACAAGAAATGTAATTCAGAAAAATGTTCTTGGTGTAAAAAGGGACATTGCTTACTAATGTGTAGAAATTTTGGCAGTAATGATAAAAACAAGCAACAAAATATCGATACGAGTCAAACTGCGTTCAATGAAACTAGTCTTGCTAATGCATTTTCAAAATCAAAAGTTTTTTTGCCCACCTTAAAAGTTATTATGCATGGTCCTAATGGAAATAAAACTGTCAAAGCAGTAATAGACACAGGTTCTCATAGATCTTATGTTTTAGACAAAACTGCAAGGGAACTTGGATATAGTATTATCGGTGAACAAACCATGGTCCACCTGTTGTTTGGAGGAGCTAAATCCAAGCCACGTAATCATGAAGTTTGCAGAATACACATTAGTAATATGAATGGTAAATATAAATGTGATTACCTAGCCTTCAAAGAGGACACCATTTGTCAAAATATTCCAAATTCGAAGCACGAGTCTTTAACTGATATTTTGAAAAAGAAGAATATTGAACTATCAGATTCTGGGGAATGTTCTGATGTTATAACTCTTCTCATCGGTTCAGACGTTGCTGGAAAGTTATTTACTGGCAAAGTTGTTCAATTAGAGAATGGTTTGACGGCTATAGAGGCCAAGTTAGGATGGACGCTTCTGGGAAAAGATTTGCTCGATAATTCGAAAACAGATGCTGCCATGATGGTAATGAGTATGTTTACAAAAGATGTCAGTATTGTTGATTTGTGGAGTCTTGACACCATAGGGATCAAGGATCCCATAGAAACTGCATCTAAAACTAAACATAATGATAAAGTAAGATCAAATTTTAATGACACAACTATAATTAATGATGAAGGTCGATATGAGATATTATTACCATGGAAAGAAAATCATCCGCCTCTACAAGATAATAAACTTATAGCTGTGAAAAGATTAATGAATGTTACCAAAAGGTTGCAAAATGAAAATTTGCAAGATGACTATAACGCAGTATTTGAGAACTGGATGCAGCTGGGCATAATTGAAAAGGTCCCAGCAAGTGAAACTGAAAATAGAGGTTTTTATCTTCCTCATAGACATGTAATAAAAGAAGGAAGTACCACAAGAATAAGACCAGTCTTCGACGCATCAGTTAAGAGTAAAGATTCACCTTCATTGAACCAATGTCTAGAAACTGGACCGAACCTAATAGAACTCATTCCAAGAATACTTCATCGGTTCCGAGGAAAAAGATTTGGAGTTACAGCAGATATCACAAAGGCATTTTTGCAGATAAGCGTTGCACCGTCAGACAGAGATGTTTTGAGATTTCTCTGGTGGAATGACAAGAAAGAAATGGTGACTTATCGGCATCGTCGAGTTGTCTTTGGTGTTTCAAGTAGCCCTTTTCTACTGAGTGCGACCATTGAATTTCATTTAATGCGAGCATTAAACTACACCGATTCAGCGCAGAAGAAATATGTTTATGAACTTTTGTTAAAATCGTTCTACGTTGACGACTGCATAACAAGTTTAGACACTGTTAATGACGTAATCTTTTTTCAGAATGAAGCTACTTCGATTATGTTAGAAGCAAATTTTGAGTTAAGAGGATGGAATTACACAAGAATGCCGAATCAAATGACTCCAACATCAGTTCTGGGTCTCGTCTGGGACACTGAAGACGACACATTATCCTTGACAAAGTTCGCTACTCCTATAGACACAGACAAGATTACGAAAAGAAACATTTTGTCGTCCATACAAAAGGTCTACGATCCACTGGGCTTTGTCTGTCCTATTTTACTGAAGCCTAAGCTAATCCTCCAAAAGTTTTGGACACAAGATTTGGACTGGGATTCAGAAGTAGATCCAGAAAGTAAGAAAGAATTTATAGAGTGGCAACAAGAGTTATATTTATTAAGAATTTTGAAAATTCCTCGGCATATTTTTTGCTCTAATAATAAGAAAATGACGCTACATTGTTTTGTTGATGCAAGCCAAAATGCGTACGCAGCAGTTATTTATGCACGATTTGAATCTGAAAATGGAGTAAA
Organism: Harpalus rubripes; assembly: GCA_963082715.1. Taxonomy (NCBI): domain Eukaryota; kingdom Metazoa; phylum Arthropoda; class Insecta; order Coleoptera; family Carabidae; genus Harpalus; species Harpalus rubripes. Next base: position 15,304,864 of record OY720461.1, read on the forward strand.
GATAAATTTAATAGAAGCAAAATCAAGAATAGCTCCGAAAAACAAGAAGACCATTCCTCGTTTAGAACTTCTAGCTGCAACAATTGGAGCTAGATTAATGTTGTCTTTTGAAAAATCTGTCAAAATAGATAACAGTGAAAAGTATTTTTGGACTGATTCAACCACTACTTTAACATGGATACGCCAAGAAAAACAATGGGCAGTATTTGTTTGAAATCGAGTACAAGAAATAAGAAAAATTACTAATCCACTCTCTTGGAGATATGTACCTGGCAACCTCAATCCTGCAGATTTACCAACGAGAGGTTGTAGTGTAAGAAAACTGTTAGAATCAAAGTGGTGGGAGGGTCCTGTCTGGCTCAGATCTTCCCCGGACAGGTGGCCGCAAGTTGAAGAACCAATAAATGAAGATTCAGTAAATGCTGAATTACGCAAAACACCTATGAAATGCAAGATACCGACAAATAATGTAATTGGTGATGTAGTCATGGGTAACGCAAATGAGAATTGCGAGATAGAAATTCCATGGTATTTACAAAGATATTCAGATTACATTAAGAATGTGCGTATGGTGGCCTGGATGAACAGATTTATAAAGAATTGTAAGCGATTTTTTGTATTAAAGAATGCATGTTTAACTGCAAAAGAATTTAGCGAAGTCGAATTGATTTTATGCAGATTAAGTCAAAAGGAGACTTTCAAAGGAGAAAATGATATTCGTCTAAAAGGACTAAATGTGGTCATGAATAATGATGGACTTCTACGAACAAAGACGGTAATTATAAATCGTCAAGATGATCTAGGTTTTAGATGTCCAATCATTTTAGATGGAAAACATTTACTCACGAAGAAAATGATAGAATATGAACACGTAAAATTAAATCATGCCAATGTAAGCATCGTCATGAATAAACTTCGAGAAAAATTTTGGATTCTTCAAAGTCGAAGAGCTGTACGGTCAGTAGTTAACAAATGTATTACATGTAGAAGATTTGCTGCAAAAGAAATGAAAGTGCCACCTGCAAGTCTTCCAGAAAATAGAGTGAGGGACGCTGCTGTTTTTGAAATTACTGGTATTGACTACGCAGGCCCTCTCTTTTTATCCACTGGAAATAAGGCATATGTATGTCTATTTACATGTGCAGTCTACCGTGCTATACATTTGGAATTAGCCACGTCATTATCAACTGAAGAGTTTCTAGGAATGTTACGCAGATTTATCGCTCGAAGAGGTAGACCATCTGTCATTTACAGCGACAATGGAAAGAATTTTGTTGGAGCATTTAACTTGTTCCGAAGTATCGACTGGAAGAAAATTAGTGATTACTGTTCTTCACAAACCATCGAATGGAATTTCAACCCACCTCTAGCACCATGGTGGGGAGGATGGTGGGAGAGATTGATAAGAATTTTAAAAGATCTTTTAAGAAGAACATTACGGAAAGCTTCTTTAAATTACGAAGAGTTATACACAGTCTTATGTGACTGTGAAGCAGTAATAAATTCAAGACCACTAACTTATATGACAGATGAAAGCAACGAAGTGGTCGCTATATCGCCTTCAATGTTTCTGCGAGACATCAAAGATGATCGTGTACCTGATTTGGATTTCATTAACAAGAATAAACTTGCCAAAAGACTACGTTACCAACAACGATTAAGAGAAGAATTGAGGAAACGTTTTCGCATGGAATATTTAGGACAATTGATGAGACATCAGAAATACACTAAAAATTACCCTACTGTGTCAGTTGGAGATATCGTATTGGTAGGAAATGAGATTCAAAAGCGTCTAGACTGGCCATTGGCACAAATTAAAGAAGTTTTGCCAGGAAGAGACGGTAATGTACGAGTTGTCAAATTACACACGGCGAACGGAGATTTGATTCGACCAGTACAACGATTAATACCATTAGAAGTTGGAACACAGGAAGAAACAAAGAATTATCATAAATCGTTGAATAATCTGAAAACTGAAGAACAAGAAGTTACCTCGCTAGACGAAAAAGTATCCATTTAGAAAAAGTTTAAGTCGCTCTACAAAAGAAAAATGCCGCAACTCAAGGTGGGGAGGATGTAGGGAAAACCGGTATTATTTGAAAATGTCATATGTCAATGTCAAAAAGTATTTAAACGTCAAATGTCATAATGGTAAAAAAGTAATATCGTAGATAGCAGACATTATGTCAAATATAGATCACTTATTAGAAGTCACTTGTTTTATATGTTTTCATGTGTTGTAGATTTATAGTGCTTTGTATTACAATTATTTAATTAAAGGCAGAGTTCTTCAGAATTTGTGCTCCATTTTATTTATTGTTTAGTGTCACAATCAGCGATAGCAACAATATATATATATATATATATATATATATATATATATATATATATAATGCAATGATTAGAATTGCGTACTTCCCGTTACAATGGAAATTCGCAAAAATTATACTTATCCACAAACTTGGAAGACAACCGCATGAAAAAAACTCGTACAGGCCAATTTCTTTGCTACCTCAATTATGTAAATTATTTGGAAAACTACTTCTAAAAAGATTAAAAGCAATAAATGAAGAAGAAAATCTGATCCCTGTCCACCAGTTTGGATTCAGGCAACAGCATTCGACAATCCAACAAGTACATATAGTAGTAGAACAGAAAATTGCTTGGAATATAAAAAAATATATGTTCAGCCGTTTTCCTAGACATAAGCCAAGCGTTCGACAAAGTTTGGCATACTGGACTTCTGTATAAGATCAAAAACTAACTGCCTCACAAATACTTCCTTCTATTCCAATCGTACGTAAGTGAAAGATACTTGCAAATAAGTCTCGAAGAAGAAAACTCGAAAACATATAAAATCAAAGCTGGAGTACCACAAGGAAATGTATTAGGCCCAGTATTGTACCAATTATACACAGCAGATATACCTTGTCCTCAAAACATCCTAACAGCTTGTGACGAAGTCACATATTTTCGTCCACTTTCTTCAAATTTCCCGGCAAAAGACGACACACAGAGCCATAGCTCTCCATAGACATGAGTTGGTCAAAACTCCAAGTTCACAGTCTTCGCAGCGATTTCCATTCTTCCTAACCGGTCCATGGGCTTTGCATTCAGGGCAGGGAACATCATTCGACACTTAGAAAACTTACAGGTTACAAGTGAGGATGTACAACTACTGCCAGCCGGCATACCCATAATCCACGGGCCGGGCCTAACTCTCTGGACAACAATAGGATCCTTAAGGACACAATTCCCTGCACAGAACTTGGAGAAAATCACTGGGAAATCCATTTGACAACTTCCACAGTTGAGCGATGCTAGCGCTATACGGCCAGCCACGGACATAATATTGACTATTTATTGTAATTATAAAATATTCAATTGTATATTCTACCTGATAATAACTGTCACGGAAAATCTGGAAATTTATTTTTTGCGTAAATTTTAAAGCCACAAAATAAACAGTTTACAAAACCAGGCTTCAGCCAATCAGACATCGCGACACAACTCCGCCTCCGCACCAATAAGATGGCCGGTAACATCTCCCTCTTCCAACGCGCAAATTTCAACCAAATGGAACCAAATTTGGGTATAAATATCATTCGCATATCTTAAGAAATCACTTCTTACAATAGCTGCCTCGTCTAACTAAGAAGTCACTTCTTGTAATAGATGCTTCGGCTAAACAAGAGGACCAGTCTGCCTACAGCTTCTGTAGTCTAGAACTCCAAGACATGCGCATCGCGAAATGCTCTCAGTGAGATAGTCGCTGAATCCGAGCGAGAGTGCGTCATCTTAGAGACAGGATTCCATTCAAGCATAGTAAGATATATAAAGTTAAAGTCAAACAGACATATTTTTTTATTCTATTTACATGTTTGTACATTTGGTGTGTGTTAATAAAATGTTTAAGTTTTACACATTTCACAATCATTTATAAATAATAATCCTGGACCTCCGACTAGCTACCCGCAATCCTAAACTACCCTTAAAACAGACAGTTCTCAGATTGGTGCCCGAAAGCAGTAACAGCAAACCCAACACAGGGGTAGGTACGTCACAAGCTACATACGCAGACGACACAGCGTACTTTGTCTCACACACTGATCCAACTGAATCATCTGCTTTATTACAAAATGCGCTGAACGAAATAGAAGCCTGGGCAGGTAAATGGAGGATCAAAATAAATGAAGAAAAATCGACTCACGTTGTATTTACAAAAAGACAAGTAAGATGCCCGGAGGTAATTATCAACAACAAAAACCTAAAGACCAAGGAAGAAGCAAAATATTTAGGCAATGATCCTAGACAAAAGACTAACATGGCAAAAACACCTAGAAGCCAAGAAAAAACAACCGAATCTGAAAATCAGAAAAATGTACTGGTTACTAGGACGTAATTCACAGATGTCAGTAAACAACAAACTTCTAATTTATAAAACAGTCATATTATCAATATGGACATATGGAATACAACTCTGTGGATGTGTCAAGAAATCAAATATCAACAAGATCCAAAGACTTCAAAATAAAACATTACGAATAATTATAAATGCACTATGGTATGTAACCAACCACACTCTATATAAAGACCTCAACATCAAATACATCGAGGATCACATAAGAGAATCGTCTTCATCATACGAGAAAAGACTAACATATCACCCAAACGAACTAGCCACCGGCCTGTACAAGAAAGAAACCACTACGAGACGTCTCAAAAGAACGAAACCCTCTGAATTAAAAAATCTGTAAACACAACTAATAATTTATATAAGAGGTAGCACCAGTGGGCGCTACCCTCACGCATGATATGTAATATTTTATCCAATTTGCTTATTGGCCCTAATAAGGCCAGTTGTAAATAAATCAAGTTAAAATAAATAATAAAAAAAAAATGTTAGCCAGAAATGCACTGCTTCTTTGACTTCGTCATCGATATTAGTCCACTTTTTAATAAATCTATCCTCCTTTATACTCTGTTTTATTAAAACTGACAACATCATACTATTCCAACATTCTTTGATGAATCTTATGAAGCTTCACATCATTTCGTCAAAGAATGGGATATATCTTGCTGCCATCCTACGGTGCAAACATCTAAGAGAACCGCGATAACATACATTCTTCTGGTCCACTTGCACACATAATTTCTTCTACTGGCACTGTCAACTTCTGCAAGAGTGTTTCTTTACTACGTAGAAGTTTCAAATATTACATGTGAAATTTTCTGAAATATGATTAATTTGTTAGTTTTTTATATCAACCTCGTATAATAAGATAATATACTTACTAAAAATATATTGATAAAGCACTATATTGCAATAAAGACACAAATTCACAAATAACAGTTTGAATTTGAAATGTCAAACATTTTCGAACAATGCTATGATAGAGAATTGTGGGAAATTTAAAGCAGTTTTCAAACATTTGTCACCTTTTTATAGGATTTTGACATTAAAGTTTGAGAATCACTGTAAAATCTGTACTACTAATGACATCTATGAACGGGTCAGGAAGTCTTTCCAACGTTACTAGATTGAAAACTTGTTATCACGTTTCAATGCAGATTCACCCCTGTGGTGGAAGTATGCCGTATAGAATTCTATTAGTGACATTGTCGCAAATTTGGCAGCGTGCCGTCAATACGCAATGATTCCCTCCTCCCCGATTACCACTTGTAGTATCGCTTCGTTACGCGAAAAAGAAGCTGTCGCATTCATTGTTTCTCTCTGCCATATAAATATAAACAAGCATATCCTATCTCTTTCTTCTTAATTTTTGACATATAGTGATTTTTGCTTTGAATGCATTTCGATGTAATTTAACGTCAAGGTAACTAATAGATATCAAAGTACACGCGGCAAAAATGATTAAAAAAATTATGGTTTCACTTCTCCTTAATAATGGAGGTACTGCATTTGGACGCAATGAATTTGCCATGTATGGACTTAGCCGATTATACAAAAAAATTCACCATATCTTTCGTCAGCCTGCACGTATCTATGAATAAGGTTTCATTTATACTAAACGTATCACTGGCATCTCTTAAAACTCTTCTTTGTACGTTTTGTCGAAAGATTACATTTTGCCTTTCCTCTTCCTACAAATGATGTGCAGCATATAGCTGAACAGGCAACATAATGCGTCATTATTTTCACTGAAATAAAACATGTATCTGTAAGGATCCGAAATTTGAAATAACCGCCACGGGACGTACGCGACGAGCGCAGCGCCAACGGAAGAAAGACGATTATATTTATTATTAAGAATAATAATTTAGAAATGGCCGCATGGCATCTTTTGTATTTTTGTACGAAACTTTATATAGAATAAAGTATTATTTTAAAGGCTATCCAACAAATCAGAAGTGGAACGATATGTAAAATTCCTGTGTTCACACGAACAAGAAGTAGTGTGAGGAATTTTATAAACTCCTGTGTCCATACGAGAAAATAGTGTGACGAGTTAGTAAAAATTCCTGTGTTCATACGAACAAGAAGTGTGACGAATTTTAAAAGCTCCTGTGTTCACGCCACGGAAAGAAAATGGACGAAGAAATCAAAGAAGAATTGAATGCTATAAAAGAAGAAAGAAAAACTCATCAACAGCAAATGGAACAGATGTTGACGCAGATGTCTACGATGATGGAACTTTTAAAGGCTAGAGATGACGAAATAGCTTCTTTAAGAAATACTACGAAACCACCTGAACCTCAAGCGACGTGCTCAGTGACAATTCCGTACGCAGAAATAGCGAACCAAATACCAACATTTAGTGGTGACAGCAAAGAAACGATGGATATTGAAACGTGGGTAGAACGTGTAGACGCTCTAAAAAGTATGTATGAACTTACTGATGACGTTATTCGAGTTCTAGCTACCAACAAACTATTAAGTACAGCACGTAAATGGTACGATACAGAAGACGGCATTTTCAAGAAAAGTTGGGAGAAACTGAAAGATGAATTAGTTGAGGTATTTTGCATCAAAGAAGATCTCGGAGCTCTCATGGAGAAAATACGAACAAGGAAGTGGCGTAAAGGTGAACAGTTCGAGGAATATTATCATGAAAAGTTGCTACTTCTAAGAAAAGCCCGAATGAATGAAGCAGAATCAATATCACACATGATTCGTGGAATTGAAAATTTTGCAATGAGGACGCAGATGATAACTTCTCAGCATAAAACATTAAAATCCTTTTTTCAAACAATGAAATTATTAGCGCCAGAAGTTTCAAATTTTCCCAGACGATCTGATGATACTGGAGCCGGAAGTTTGAAATGTGATGTAGGCAAAAAGGATGGACATACAGGTGATAAATGTAAATTATCGGAATCAAATTCTAAAAGTAACCCGGGCACTAAACATAAGAAACCTGTTTGTTTTAAATGTAAAGGAGAAGGACATATTTCACGTTTTTGTACATTTAACAGTGAAACAAATAATACGACCGATAAAACTGATAAAATTGTAACTAAAAATCCTACAAATACCATATTTAATATTCCAACTAATAAATACTATAAAAATGTTAAAATAATAGGTCATACTAATAAATTAATTGCGTTAATAGACACTGGTTGTAAAACAACGTTAATTAAAGAATCACATGTGATGGGATTAAAATTAAAAACATTTAATAAATCAAATACTTTAATTGGTTTAAATCAAAGTAAAATTACTTGTGATCTCGCGTTATATCTGGACATATTAATAGACGAAAACATTTATAATATTTATGCAATTGTTGTACCTAATGACTCCATCGACACAGATATCATACTTGGACAATCGTTTTTAAACAATGTTGACATGAAGGTAACCTTGGAAGAAATTAATTTTAGCCAACAATCAAATACTTGTGCAAGTTCGATAGAAGTTACAGAAATCATGAATATAGAAGTTGAAGACTATGAAGTTGACGTAGATATTAACCAGTCAATTGATTTAAGGTGTATAAGCAAAATTAATGATATAATCACTGATTATCTACATACACCAAGGGATATTGTACAAACAGTAGATCTAAAGCTGAAAATCGAATTGAAGACTGCGAAACCAGTAAATTGTAGTCCAAGAAGATTAGCTCAGTTTGAGAAAGAAAGGGTTAACGAAATTATTGAAGACTGGCTAAAGAAAGGAATCATTCGACACAGCAATTCAGATTACGCAAGTCCTGTAGTGCTTGTGAAGAAGAAAAATGGCGAATATCGTTTATGTGTCGATTACCGATCATTGAATGAAATTATAGTCAAAGATAAGTATCCTATACCTCATATTGATGATCTAATAAATAATTTGAGTCATGCACGATACTTTACAGCACTAGATCTAAAAAATGGATTCTTTCACATAGACGTTGCTGAAAATTCTATTAAATATACATCATTTGTCATACCTCAAGGACAATATGAATTTTTAAAAATGCCTTTTGGATTGGCCAACAGCCCATCGATGTTCCAACGATACATAAATTTAATCTTTCAAGACCTAATCAAGCAAGGTAAAATACAGATATATATGGATGACATTTTAATAGGTTCTAATACAATTGAAGAACATATTAAGATTCTGATAGATGTTTTCAAACAAATAAAAGACTACAATATCGAATTGAGACTAGACAAATGCCATTTTGCAAAAGAAGCAATTGAATATCTTGGCTTTAACATTTCCTATAATTCTATAAAACCAGGTCAAATGAAAACTAAAGCTGTGACTGATTTCCCGATTCCTACAACCAAACGTCAACTAAGAGGATTCCTAGGACTCACAAGCTATTTTAGAAGGTTTATAAAAGGTTATGCAATGATTGCTAGACCATTAACCGATTTATTAAAAGAGGATACGACATTTAAAATTGGTCCAAATGAAATTAATGCAATACAAGCTTTGAAAACTGCACTTATATCAGAACCTACACTGAAAATTTATGATCCTGCACTAGAAACACAACTACATACGGATGCAAGTTCTCATGGCTATGCAGCCATTCTACTACAAAATCATGATGGAAAATTCCATCCAATATATTATTACAGCACCAAAACAACGGAAGCTGAATCAAAGCTACACAGTTTCGAACTGGAAACTAAAGCAGTGATACTTGCATTGGAAAGATTCAGGATCTACTTGATAGGAAAACCTTTCACTATCGTTACAGATTGCATTGCAGTAAAACAAACTCTTGAAAAGAAGGAAATAAATAGAAAAATTTGCCGTTGGGCATTACTAATGCAGGAGTATGATTTCAAGATAATTCACCGGAAAGGAGAACAGATGCTTCATGTTGATAGTTTAAGTCGTCATTTTAACTGTGGAGTAATTGAAACTGACATAAGTTATGAGGAAGATATCGACATAACAACGTCTCAAGAAACTGATTCAGAAATACGAAAAATAAAATACGCTTTGCTAAAAGACAAAGATAAATATCAAGATTATGTACTCATAAATGGAAAAGTCGCAAAGAAAATTAATGATAAATACCTTTACGTCATTCCAAGGAAAATGAGAAAACAAATTGTTATGAAAGTACATGATGATATTTCCCACTTAGGAACTGCGAAAACTTTGGCAGAGTTAAGAGAAAAATTTTATTTTAAAAACATGCGAAAATATGTTTCTACATGCCTAAAAAATTGTGTGAAATGCATTGAAAACAATTATAGAAATAGAGTATCTGAAGGATATCTCCATCCAATAGATAAAGGTTCAAAACCATGGCAAACTCTTCATATAGATCATGTAGGCCCTTTAGAAAAATCTAATTATGGGAATAAATACATATTTGAGCTTATTGACGGATTCTCTAAATTTACAATTTTAAAAGCCACAAAAACAACAAATGCAGTTGAAGTTATAAAACACTTAAAAACTATATTCCACTTATTTGGAACCCCCAAGAGGATAATCAGCGATCGAGGCACCGCTTTTACTAGTACCGACTTTATAAATTTTTGTGAAGAACACAATATTTCAATAGTACATACAGCCGTTCAAACACCCCGATCGAATGGACAAATCGAACGGTATAATAAAACTTTAATGCCATGTTTGTTAAAGGAATCAGAAACACCAACAGAATGGGACGAAGCTTTGGGAAAAGTGCAAGTTTCTCTAAACAAGACAATACAGAGAAGTACTAAAACCAGTCCGAGTGAAATATTATTTGGCTACAAAATAGAATATGGTCGAAGTCCGCTACAAGACCAGTTGGAAAATGAAGTTGAAGAATATCAGTACCAACAGCGCAGAGAAAAATGCCGCCAAGAAGTAGCTGAAAACATACGAAAGAATCAAGAAATCAACAAGGCCCATTATGATAAAACAAGAACTGAAGCAACACAATTTCATGAAAATCAGTTGGTTGCAATTAAAAGAACTGGTATAGATCCGAATGTATCATCTAAGATGTCGAAAAAGTTTATTGGTCCATATATGGTGAGTAAAGTTCTAGATAATGACAGATATATAGTTACAGATATCCCAGGCAATCAACTTAAGCAGAAACCATATAACAGCGTCTTACCCCCCGAAAGACTAAAACCTTGGCCTGCAGAAAATGAAAGTGATTCAAGTGAAGAATCTCACGACAGTGAAGAAGCCCATGACAGCGACGAGAAGGACGAAGATGAAGGTCCCATTGAGACAATGGTGGATCAGGAAGGGCCGAACTGTAAGGATCCGAAATTTGAAATAACCGCCACGGGACGTACGCGACGAGCGCAGCGCCAACGGAAGAAAGACGATTATATTTATTATTAAGAATAATAATTTAGAAATGGCCGCATGGCATCTTTTGTATTTTTGTACGAAACTTTATATAGAATAAAGTATTATTTTAAAGGCTATCCAACATATCTAATTTAATTTCTAAAAGAAGAAACTACTAATTTTATATAAAACTTTCCATACTATCAAAGCGACAATACTAACTGTCATCTGTCAAGTAAATATTTTTGTCAGATTATACAACAAATGCATTATATTTGCATATTGGCTAATACATCAACGAAGATACACGAAGATAAACGCTACTATAGAATTCTATTTCACATGCTACGTTGGTTTCTATTTGTAGAACCGCTTTCGCGTCTATTCTACAATAGAATTCTACATGGCGTACTTCCACTACTCTGATGAGGACCTTCCTTTAAAACGTATTCACTTAAGCACAAGCAGCATCTTTGAATCTAATTCCGAAACAAGTAACCACTAACTTGTCTTCGGTTCATCAGCCGTACATGACACCTGTCATTGTGTAAAGATAAGTAACCTATTTTAGAATAGATGTTAATATTAATTTAAATAAATAAGCTTCATATTGTTAAATTATTTCAATAATAAAATAATTTTGTAAAATTGCTTTTTATTTTTACGAAAAAAATTCACAAAAATCAGTAATAATTCCACCGTGACTTCTAAAATATTTTCTCCCAGAGTGATTAGTTATTTCAAATAACCATAGTAACAAATATATTATGAGTCGGCGTTGGATAGTTTATTTACAAAATTGAATTCAACTAAAACGATTAATATCACAGATTAGAAATATGTTTTGTTTGTATAATAGATTGGAAACTGTAATGTTATTAGAAGGGACCATCTTCAGCGCCACTCTTTGGTTGCTACCGGAACTATTTTGAGTATGTAGGCAACCCCATAACATCTAAATATGCAATCCGCATTGCCTCCCAGTGTTTCATATTTATGATATATATCAATAAAGTAGACAATGAAAACCATTTATAAAACATATATGGTTCATATATTTTTTTACAATAATACAAATAATTATTTTATATAATATTTATAAACAATTATAAGAAAATATAAACGCTTTTGTAGTGTTATTATACAGGTTGAATCTTTGATTAAATAGAAGTAATCAGTCTCGGTATAAATAAATAGTACAATTTTGGGCTATGTCTGTTTATATCACTTCTACGTGTAAATTGTTTATTGCATATTTCACATTTCTAGTCTTTTATTCCACTGTGAATTGCCATATGTTTTTTTAAATTATAATTTTGTGTAAATGATTTATTACATGTCGGACATTTATATGCTCTAATTCCAGTGTGAATTGGTCTATGTTTGTTTAGATCACTTCTATGTGTAAATTGTTTATTGCATATTTCACATTTATAGTCTTTTATTCCACTGTGAATTGCCATATGTGTTTTTAAATGAGAATTGCTTATAAATGATTTATTACATGTCGTGCATTTATATGCTCTAATTCCAGTGTGAATTGGGCTATGTCTGTTTAGATCACTTCTACGTGTAAATTGTTTATTGCATGTTTCACATTTATAGTTTTTTATTCCACTGTGAATTGCCATATGTTTTTTTAAATTATAATTTTGTGTAAATGATTTATTACATGTCGGACATTTATATGCTCTAATTCCAGTGTGAATTGGGCTATGTTTGTTTAGATCACTTCTATGTGTAAATTGTTTATTGCATATTTCACATTTATAGTCTTTTATTCCACTGTGAATTGCCATATGTGTTTTTAAATGAGAATTTTTTATAAATGATTTATTACATGTCGTGCATTTATATGCTCTTATTCCGCTATGAATCTTCATATGCACATTTAAACTAAATTTCTTTGTAAATGATTTATGACATGTTGGACACTGAAAGTCTTTTATTTGATTGTGAGTTTTAATATGACTGGATAGTTGACCACTTTGTGTAAATTGTTTATTACAGATTGCACATTTGTAGTCTATTATTCCACTATGAATTTTCACATGATTTATTAAATTAGATTTGTACATAAAAGACTTTCTACAAGTAACACATTCAAATTCTTTAACTCCTTTGTGTATTTTCATATGGCTTGTCAAGTTAGACTTCGACCTAAAACTCTTATTACATAAGATACAACAAAAACCGTTTGAATTAGCATTTTTAGATTTCTTAATATCATTATTTATAGTAATCGAGCTGGCATATGCTTTATCAATCTGATTATCATCATCAGAAATACATTCATCCTTCTTCACACTTTGTAAAATATTTTCATATAATTCACGATCCATAGCAGTTTCTTCCAACGGTTCTTCTTTAATTGTTTCTAAATTTTGATAATAATTAGTTATTGCTGTCGAATGTTCCATGATCTCCGTGCTGCTCTCCACGGTTGCTTCTTGATCAATTAATTAATTAACGACTGAAGATTCGTTCCACAAATAGAACAGATACACACAAGAATTCTTTCCAACTTAATAATTGTCTGAAACAAAATTTTCATAAACTAGTAAATATTTTTTTCAGAACACCTAATTATTTATTTTTATTATGGGATATGTGACTATAATCGAAATATATGTCATAAAATATAAAACTAACCACTGTAACTTCTCATTACAATAAAAAAAAAAACTAAACATTAGTTTGTAATAGAATTTTTATTAGCAAATTATGAATTCGGAGAAACGTATGTTGAGAAAGCAAATACAAACATGATATTTAGAACAAAGAAAACTGTAATATAATTTTTTACTTAACTTTTGATATTGTATTTGCAGTTTATTGCAACACCAACAAAAACTTTCGTAATGCATGGCTTAAAGAACGTCTTCAATATTACTAAACACTGTAAATATACTTACAACTTGGATGATTTTCTAAAAGGAGTTTATGTACTACTTCAAATAGCCTATATAAATAACCTTATAAGTCTTCCTAAAGAATAGTAAAACAAAGAAGTTTACGTCGATAATGCAATCATCCGTTTGAAGTTTGGAAATGTATATCAGTGAAATACTTTCAGAATGATGAAGCTTTTGTACTTCTAGAAATATATGACACAATATTAGCAAAAGAGAAGAATTAAAAACCCAGTTATATGCGAAACTTACTAAATTTAATTGCAACCACCATCACAAAGACCCTTAACCAAAATTATAAAGACGCCAACCCCTAATCTAAATGCTAACCCAAATGACAACGTAATAATCATAAGTTTGTATTACGTTATCATAGATGGCACTGAAGACTAAAGTTTGCTTTACACGTGATTTACACAATAACATAATCTATTATTTTAAATAACTCGATTATTTTAAATATGAAAAAAAAAAGTTTTTTAAAATGAAAATGTCTATAAATTGGTATTATATGTTTTTCTATAGGATGTTCTACCTTTACGTAATTGTAATGTACCTTCATATTTTCAAATACATCCTATATGCATGCTGTCCTAAATTAATTGGTACACCAATGGGATCTCAGAAACTACTGGAAGCTCTAAACAGATTTTCTTGAAAAATATATTAAAATATGATCCAAAACTTTTTAAATTTGGTATTTGAAACTCGTATATAATTTGAAACAACACATTGGATTTTGACATATACAGGGTGATTCATCGGTGTGTCCTCTCTTTATTACTCTTTTATTTTAAGTCAGATAGGAAAACTCTTCAAATATAATTTATATGATATATTATTGGCTATCTACGTACCATATGCATTTGTATACAGGGTACTCCGTTTAAGCGCAACAATATGTAACTTTATATTTCTTAATAGAACACCCTATATTTATTTATTTATTTTGATAGTAAATTAGATTCCCTTTAAAAAAGTATTAAGTAATAAGGGGTCTAAAATAATAAATTAAGAAGTTATTTACGTTCATAAAAAATAGTAGTTCCGAGTGGAAAAAACCATAATATAATACAAAATTTTGATCCTTTTTATTAATACTTATTTTAAATATTACACTAACTCCAAAGAAGCTATTAAAATTTAGTGACAGATTAAATAATGCAAAATTATAATAAATGCTCGAAAACTTGTACTTCAACTTCAATAGATTTTTCTATTATAAATATTATATTAACCATCTCATCTTTACTAAAATTTGTATTATTCATTTTCACATAAACATCAACAATGATAAACCCAGAGTATTTGGACAACTTGTTTGTTTAAATTTGAAACAATTGATCAAATTATCCATAGCTTACTTTGTTAATAATAACATGATAGAAACATATCATTGAACGAATAAAGGTAAATAACTTCTTAATTTATAATTTTAGACCCTTATCACTTAATACTTTTCTAAAAGGAATCGAATTTACTATCAAAATAAATAAATAAATATAGGCTGTTCCATTAAGAAATATAAAGTAACATATTGTTGCGCTTAAATGGAGCACCTTGTATACAAATGGATATGGTACGTAGATAGATAATACTATATCATATAAATTATATTTGAAGAGTTTTTCCATCTGACTTAAAATAAAAGAGTTATAAAGAGAGGACAGACCGATGAATCACCCTGTATGTATATATATATATATATATATATATATATATATATATATATATATATATATATATATATATATATATATATATATATATATATATATATATATGAATTTAGACGTGGTAAGACTGTGTGTCAGTGTTTAAAGGGATAAACATTTCCATTTTGATTAGTTTTATTTGTTTCGTTTAAATTCTGATTAATATTAAGGTAAGTCACATTACTATTAATTGCCAAATATTGTTGCATTTGTATTTCAGTTCAATATATTTTTTTAGATGGCAGAAGAAGTAAAGAAACGAGTTCGTAGTATGAATTTTTCTATTCAAGAGAAGAAATAGCTATTTCTGTATTAAGAGCGCAAAATGGGACATTGTCGATTGAAAGGTTGTTGACAAGCGACGCAGGAGCGCGGCATTCTCTCGAAATCGACAATGTCCATTTGCGCTCGAAACACACAAGATTTTTTCTACAGTCCTCCACCATAAAATAGTTATTTGTATCACTAGGCCAGAAACTGAACATTTGCGAGACCGAGTTTATTTTGACAGGCCGAGCTGAAACCGAGGCCTGCAAATACGAGATCTCGCAACAGTTTCTGGGCGTGTGTTACACAAGATTTTTTGTACCGACTTCTCCATAAATTCTTCGTATATTTCTCTACACTTTATTGTATGTTATATAACGTAAAAATGAACAAATATTTTTATCGGTTTTGCATTGCAAGTTTAATTTTAATTACTTACATTTGACCTTAAAATGCGTAATTATTTTATATCTATTGAAAATATAACATACAAACATTAGTTATATATATTTTATATACTTTCGCATATTTTTAATGACATATAGCGGAAACTCAATCGTTTCACGTGAAGGTAGTTGTAGTTACAAAATAAACTAGTCCTAAAGTTGGAAATTATAATTAATCTATACGAGATGTCAGTAATGACGGCATATTATTGTTTTTATGACAAAATTTAGTTCTTTAAGTTTCAACAATTAAAGATTTAGCCCTAAAATTTGTAAAAAAATTTGCTAATTCTTGTGTTGAAAATAATCTTAAATTGACATATCACCAGAACAGTAATGCCAACTACTTTTGCCGGCCTAGGTAAGCAACAGCGCATTTCTGGACGATTTTGAGTTCTGTAATACTAGTCAAAATGGACGGAGGTACGAAAAAATAATAAAATGTACACTTTGTACTTACAGTACTACTCTACAGTTTTGCCGTTAAGATAGGAACGTATTCAAATATGACTTCAAGATATTGTTTTGGCTTTCGTTTTTACAAAAAAATAATGCCAATTTTGTAATGAATATTATAAATTTTGTATAATTTATTTGTTTGAAGTACATTGAACTAGTGCAGTGTAAAACTGGATGTCCACTGGGAGCGTTCACGCCAAATTTTTGTAGGTGGCAGCACAACTGTTCACACAAGTTATTTTATATTTAATTTTAATTTATCGTTACTTTCCATTCTTCTTGAGCTATAGCTAAAATCTAATCTAAGCATTTTATACCTTCGTTTTTGTAAATAAATGCCATATTTTATTGTGTGCGGCATTTTGTTTGGTTATGTAATATACCGACAGAGAATTTATATGTCAGATTGATTTGTGAAGGTGGTAAATTTATAACTACAGTGTTATTAGTTCCTGACTAAACGTTTCTATTAAGAATGTGACATTTCTTAACATTCTATAGTTAGTAATTTGGACAGCGAGCGTTTTTTTCTACTTTGTCGCGCATGAGCGACAAAGTGACATTTTGCGTTGACAAAAGAGAGCGCAAATGGTTACTTTGTATATGGACTATAGAAAAACATTATTATATATTATAAATTTTAAACAAATTATCGAAAATAAAAAAAACAGATATGGTGAACAAAAAAAGAAAGAAGCAGCTTGGGAAGATATTACAAAGTTGTTCAATGCAGTCTCCAAATTGCTGTTTAAGAACAATAGAATCATTAAAACGAAACTATGATAATATTAAAGAGAAAACAAGACAAGATGTAACTAATGAAAAAATGGAAAGTATTAAAACTGGCGGAGGAACCAAACCTATAATTGTCAAAAATATGACTTAGTGTCTTTTTGTCAGTTATGTTGGTAGCGCTTTCTGCTAACAATTGAAATTTCACATTTTGACAGTTTGTGTATTGTGTAATTCTGACTGATTACATTCAAACATTGTATCAAGCATTATATAATTATGGAAGAGGAAAACCAATAGTTACAATGTACTCCACCGGTTTATAAATGAACCACCTGATTTGACATATATTGTAGTAACGGCAAATTTATCAAATAACGAATCGGGATCGCTGCTTCGTCTAGGTTATTATCATAAATAAAACTCTTTAAATAATGAAATACTTTAATGAACAATTTATTGATCTACACTTCCACCATTTTGTCAACACATGCACTGCTCAGTCGCAGACATAACAGCAACAGCTGTTCTTACATTCTTCAATACAAAACATTTGTTGTATTTGTATATGGCAATTATGCCTAAATCATATCTAAAAATTTAATATTCGACAGTTCGCTTCGACATAGAATTGGAAATCATGGATCGTAAAATTTTTATATTTGCTTGCAAGTATTTCAACAAAGTAAATCTGAGCGCATTGTTTCTTGTTTCATAATTTTTTAGTTGAAAGATTTTAACTTCACAGATTCTTCTTTCTGAACTAATACAGCTATAGCTATAAATTTATCTTCTTTCTAGTCCTATCATCTATTACTTAGAATTACTATTTCAACATAAACAACTTACCATTTTGAGGTTATCTGTAATTCATCTGTCATGACTACCACCTCTAGAATACGAAAGGCGCCAAAAACAGTACGTTTGTAGGTCTTCTAAACGTCGTGTTTTCAGTGATAAACCGTGCTTTTATAGACTCATAAGAACACCGAAATAGAAAATAAATATTTATAAATTTTAGGAAAGTGCTGTAGAAGATGTGCCTAACATAGTCAACGAAGAAGAAAATTTAAATGTAGATTGGGGAGACTGGACCCCAGCAAATATGAGTACGCCTGTGATTACAAGAATTTGGCAAAACTAAAAATGGATTTTATTAAAAGTCAGATGATTGCATTTGAAGAAAACGATATCAAGACAAAGGAATTATTAGAATTAATGAAAACTAATATTTCTTCAGAAATTGATATAAAAAAAGAACAGTTGAGGAGAATTAAATTGTTAAATGAAGAAGTTTAATTATTATTGATTCTTGTAAATGTTTGTTTATTTATTTTATAATTTTACAAAAAAAACTTTGATAGTTGTTTAGTTTTTTTATTTTTTTATAAACTTAGTCTAGTTATTTTTATAATTAGTATATTAATGTATTCAAGATAATATTTGAAAGACAAAAATAATAAAGTTAATTTATACTTTTTTTACAATCTTGCAAAGTAATTATTTGCAAAATTTATTTCTCACATCAACCCCAATAGCTGCATTGTTCCTATTATTAACATACGGCAATTCCGGTATTTGTCCGTCATCTGCTAATTGTTACAGAACTTGATTTTCGTCTTCTGGCCCAGGAATTGGTTCTGGTTCATTCATCAATCTTGCAATGTTATGAAGTATTGCCGTTGATATTATAATTGTTAGTGTAGTTTCTAGCTTTAATCTGCAGCCATGCGCAAGAATTGGAAAGCGTCTTTTCCAAACACCAAATAGATTTTCTATTATTGATCTAGTACGGATATGCGACTCATTAAATAATTGTTGTGCTGGTGTTGTTCTACGACATCACGTCCAACGACTAAACTCCATTTGCGTGTGTGTCAGGATTTGAAAGAACAATCAGAAATCGATCCGGAATTTTTGTAAGCTCTCCCAAACATTGATGCCGATTTTCCTAACAGGAAACAAAACTTGGTGTTAACACGTTGTTTTTTAATGTCCACGATTAAAAAATCGCCGAACACGTCAAAGAGCACTCGCGAAAAAATTCATACTGACCTCTCAGATGTTTCCTCAAGGATGACACTCGGACAGAAAATAATAGGGGATTACAGCTCAATCGAATTAAGAGAAATTAGTAAAAAATTGTGAAAGTATATGCTTAATAATGAATATTAATAAAGAAATAAAATGATATTATTGAAATACTTCGGAGCTCGTCACTCATATGAAATTCATATATATATATATATATATATATATATATATATATATATATATATATATATATATATATATATATATATATACAGGGTGGTGGCGGTTAGGGGTGAACATAGGGATTTAACATGGGATTTTAGTTTTTTGCAATTTCTCCTGTTCTTTTTACGGCAAAAACTGTAGAGTACAAAACTGTTCAGAATTAAAAATTGCATACAAAAATGTATTTACATTTATTATTACGTTTTTGGTTTCTTCACAATTTTAAAAAGAAATTTCAAAATTTCTGTTATTTTGTAGCAATAGCTATGGAATTTATTTTTTTCTGATTGTCAATAATTATTTATAAACGTCAACCATGCGTTAATCTAACTTAAAAATTAAATAAAAACAAACAACTTTTAATTTTAATACACATTTTTTATTAGGTATACCATTTAATAATAAACCAATTCCAAATGTATCAACTACGTAGAATTTTGATTTATCATAGCCAATACCATTTCTTCATTCACTTCGTTATAACCTCTTCTATTATTACTATTATTTCCTTCATTACCTTCGTTCACAGCTACACTAGCTGTATTCTCAATGTTTTTAACAAGTTTAGAAATTGTTGCTATAATAGGAATTGGTGTATTTTCGTACTTTATGGAAAACAAATCACGTATTCTTCTAAAACTATTTCCAACATAATTTTTTATAATGAAAACTCGTTCCTTATTCAAACAAACATTCATTATTAAATTAACTTTTCATTAGAGAAAATGTTGAAAATTTGACAGAAATTTAATGACATTATTATGTTTAAACATTTGAGTTATAAGTCATGGCTATTGCTACAAATTAACAGAAATTTTGAAATTTCTTTTTAAAATTGTGAAGAAACCAAAAACATAATAATAAATGTAAATACATTTTTGTGTGCAATTTTTAATTCTGAACAATTTTGTACAATACAGTTTTTGCCGTAAAATGAACAGGAGAGCAGGAAATTGCAAAAAACTAAAGTCCCATGTTAAATTCCTATGTTCACCCCTAACCGCCACCACCCTGTATATATATATATATATATATATATATATATATATATATATATATATATATATATATATATATATATTATTTTGATTGGCGGCTCAAAGACCACCTATAAATATATAACGAATACCGGAGCCTACTACCAATGGAAATAGAGAAATTCAAATAGCGGAGACGTGGCTATCAGTCCAGTAGTGCAATTCTCAAACAGTTTTTATTTGAATATAAATATTTTGCATTAAGCCGCATTCACAGCCCGAAATTTGGTGAAATTCGTGGAGTTTGTCTTATGGCAACGTGTACTTGCGTTCACAGCGCTGAAATTTGGTGTCCACGAATTATAATTTGTAGAAAAGTTTGCAAACTCCAAGCTTTTGTGGCTAATTTAGGGTGCGTTCTACTAATTGTGTAAAATATATGTAATTTGAATGAACTCGTTTTGTTGACGTTTGGATGATTTAATGGATTTCATGGTTTTACTTTGATTTTGATTTATTTTCTTTATTATATGTTCAAATCTGCCTTTTTCAAAGTACAAAACACATTTATTACAAAACATTAGATGAAACATGATAATGAAAATTAAGATCAATAATTCGTTTATTATAATTTACGAGCAATTCTTTTAACAACTAATTTTGTTACTTTTGTTTTGGTGAAATAGTGAAATGTTGAGTAGGTATTAGGAAATAAATAATATACATTTAGATTCAGGATTCAGCATTTATTTTTTAGGAATTATATTATTGATGGAAAATCTGTCAACATCTATATTTTATGTTTTTAGCGTAGAACACTTTTCTTATAAAGTCATAACCAAAGTTGTGGTTATTTCAATGTTTTTAATTTGATGTTTGTTGTACTATTATCTAAAAGAAGTAGTGCAAAGGTTTAAATAATGTATTTATTACATGTATTTAAAATAGAACTATATATGCTTATGTATAATTATAACCTAAAAATAAAATAACTTTTACAATTTTAATTTTATATGACAATCTAATAACGAGTTGAAATTGCAAGGGAAGGATTGCTAATTTATTGACATGGTTTTTAATAATTTTTAACGAGTTAATGAATGCATTGACAAACAAATGATTAATTTTCAGAAACGTTTTTTTTTTCATAGTTGGCATTACGGCACAAATTTAGAGCTGTGAACGGTCAAATTAATTTCTTCAAATTTCAGTGCTACAAATTTCACCGAATTTCGGCTATGAATACGGCTTTAAACTTAATAATTTAAGTACATTTCCAATCATAAATCATGTCGACTTGTACAGTATAATAATATTCATTTATTTTTTATAAATATAATTTAGAAATAGCATACATTTCAAAAATATTTAGGTCCACGAAGAAAATAGTTTGATATAAAAACTTATATACGTGAAATTACATTTATATTTTCAAATTTCGGAGGACTGCAACTCGCTTATTAATAGAAATTTTTCACCGGATTTTCACCGACAGTCTTAGTTTTACTTATACGTTTAAATGAAATTATAAAAAAAAAATGGTGGAATCCCCTATTCTTGGATATTTTGGGTAGCACCACGTAAACACAAAAAATATAAAACTTTTTAAAAATATTTCTACATTCTCGCACATATTGTAATCTTATAAAATATATACGTTATTTATTATAAATATTTTGTTATGAAATCTATACGATCAACGGAATGACGGCCGCGTCACCTTTTGGCCGTCTGTGTGCGGTGCACGCATTGCACGCCCGCTAGGAACGGCCCTGCATTATTTACATATATGTAAGCCCTAATTCATAATGGACATAAGCATAACATAATACATAACATTAAAATTATGTTCTGCTTACGCTTGTTCACAATGAGCATAACATAAAAATTATGATTTTCAGAGATAATTGATAATAAAGTGTCATTATTTATTAATTAGCGAGTGACGTAATTGATATTAACATTAACAGGTTGAATTATTTTATTAATATTTTCGTGTAAGGGCTGTGATCTTTGTAATATCTACTTTTTCTTAATATACGATCATATTAATAGTGTATTCCAAAATTGAACCCAGTTAACCGGGGTTACTTTTTCAGTAACCGGTTGTGTTTTCGGAACGTGGTATTGAAAGCTGGTAACTTTTCTGTAACCACACTAACCGCGCTAGATCGGCAGTTGTGGTGCGGTTACATTTTGATGCATGACGAATGAACTTTTAACTATTTTAAATTTGTCAAAATGAGGTTAGCTGTTAGCTGATCAGTTTTCTAGTCCGATGACGGTAACATTGTAACCGTGGTTAAACCGTAACCATTTTCAGTAGTTACCGTAGTTTAATTTCGGAATACACTATAAATTAACTTGTAATTTATAATGGAAAGAAAGAGAAATATAACCTACAACTTCGGCTATTATTTCATTTCACAAACAAAAACGTAATTCTTATGCTTATGTCCATTGTGAATTAGGACTAAGACTTACAGATTTTCTCAGAATAGGGCCATTAAATAAAGTTTATTTACAAAATTTAATTCAACTAAAACGATTAATATGTTATCTGACAGGCTTATTTTTTTCAGTATCCGCTTCCCAAGGCCAACAAATCACATGACTGTTGGCATCGTAATAATATTTTCATCAAATGGAATTATTTTTTACACTTTTTATTTTTCATATGGGTTTTTAAATTAGAATTTTGTGTAAATGATTTATTACATGTCGTGCATTTATATGCTCTTATTCCACTGTGAATTGCCATATGTATTATTAAACTTGAATTTTGTGTAAATGATTTATTACATGTCGGACATTTATATGCTCTTATTCCACTATGAATTGCCATATGTGATTTTAAATGAAAATTTTGTGTAAATGATTTATTACATGTCGTGCATTTATGTGCTCTTATTCCACTGTGAATTGCCATATGTAGTTTTAAACTTGAATTTTGTGTAAATGATTTATTACATGACGGACATTTATGTGCTCTAATTCCAGTGTGAATTGTCATATGGTTTTTTAAAGCATAATTGTGTGCAAATGATTTATTACATGTCGTGCATGTATATCCTTTTATCCCACTATGAATTTTCATATGGGTTTTTAAATTAGAATTTTGTGTAAATGATTTATTACATGTCGTGCATTTATATGCTCTTATTCCGCTATGAATGTGCATATGCGCATTTAAACTATATTTCGTTGCAAATGATTTATTACATGTTGGACATTGAAAGTCTTTTATTTGATTGTGACTTTGAATATGACTGGATAGTTGACCACTTTGTGTAAATTGTTTATTACAGATTGCACATTTGTAATCTTTTATTCCACTATGAATTTTCACATGATTTATTAAATGAAATTTATGTATAAATGATTTACTACAAGTAGCACATTCAAATTCTCTAATTCCTTTGTGTATTTTCATATGGCTTGTCAAACTAGACTTCTGCGTAAAACTCTTATTACAAACGATACAACAAAAACCGTTTGAATTAGCATTTTTAGATTTCTGAATATCATTATTTATAGTATTCGAGCTGGCATATGCTTTATCAATCTGATTATCATCATCATCAGAAATACATTCATCCTTCTTCACACTTTGCAAAACATTTGCATATAATTCACGATCCATAGCAGTTTCTTCCAGCGGTTCTTCTTTAATTGTTTCTAAATTTTGATAATAATTAGTTAATACAGTCGAATGTTCCATGATCTCCGTGCTGCTCTCCACGGTTGCTTCTTGATCAAATAATTAATTAACGACTGAAGATTCGTTCCACAAATAGAACAGATACACACAAGAATTCTTTCCAAATTAATAATTGTCTGAAACAAAATTTTCGTAAACTAGTAAATAGTTTTTCAGAACACCTAATTATTTATTTTTTTATCTACACCTGTTTAATAATATATTGATTAAGTACGTAACCATGGATACATAATACCGTTCATTATCCACGCCCCGTGGATTATGACTCATAATCCACGGGCGAGGTTACATAAGACACGGAACTGTCAAATTTATTGTTGAGGGTTCACAATCAACTTCATTTAGCGGTTATGCGCAAGCAAATATTCGCAAAACCGTTTCGACTTTTCTGTTTATTATTATTTATTACTCAAATTCTAAATTCTAGGGAAATTTTCTATGTTGATAACATCAGAATATTTTCATTTCAAATTAATGAATTTTATAAATATATTACATTGTGTGCATTATTTAAGTCAACATAATTCATTCCGTTGTAGATTTCACGGCATTTCATTACTATATCATAACCTGAAAAATCTAAATAATTTTATTTGGATTTTTCACTGCAAATTTCATTATAATTACTTTCAATTAGGTTCAAAACCTATAAATATTTTATTTTCTTGTATTAAAAATACTCAACTATAGATTTTTATAATATTTTTACGACAGTGAGTGACTCATTTCATTTCAGTTTGCAGTAATCTGACAGTTCCTGAACGATTTTGATGCTTAAAACTTGACGGAAGCGCGAGAAAACAATTTTAAACCGAAGAAAAATGGAAAATAATAACGAAAGTGAAAACTTATTGTGTACACCTCCGGAAATTGTGGAACCAGCTGATAAAACCTCACTTTCCTTACTACCTGAAAAATCTAAGAAAGTTAAAATTAAATTAAAAATAATTATAAATAAGATATTTAGAGTGGACCATTTTTCATTGTCACCCGATATAATATGATTTCAATTGCAGGTGTAGATAAAATATCGTATTCTACTCGCGTATAATGGCTAATATTCACTCGAATGAATTACCACACTCGCCTACGGCTCGTGTTCTAAAATCATCCTCGTGAATAATAGCCATCATAATACGCTCGTTGAATAATATACTAATTATTGGATATGTGACCATAATCGAATTTCAATATATGACATAAAATATAAAACTAACCAC
Organism: Harpalus rubripes; assembly: GCA_963082715.1. Taxonomy (NCBI): domain Eukaryota; kingdom Metazoa; phylum Arthropoda; class Insecta; order Coleoptera; family Carabidae; genus Harpalus; species Harpalus rubripes. Next base: position 15,330,292 of record OY720461.1, read on the forward strand.
TGTAGCTTCTCATTACAATAAAAAACAACTAAACATTAGTTTGTAATGGAAGTTTTATTAGCAAATTATGAATTCGGAAAAACGTATGTTCAGACAGCAAATACAAACATGATATTTAGAACAAAGAAAACTGTAATATTGATTTTTTACTTAACTTTTGATATTGTATTTGCAGTTTATTGCAACACCAACAAAACTTTCTTAATACATGGCTTAATGAATATTTTGAATATTACTACACACTGTAAATATACTTACAACTTGGATGATTTTCTAAAAGGAGTTTATGTACTACTTCAAATAGCCTATATAAATAACCTTATAAGTCTTCCTAAAGAATAGTAAAACAATGAAGTTTACGTCGATAATGCAATCATCCGTTAGAAGTTTGGAAATGTATATCAGTGAAATACTTTCAGAATGATGAAGCTTTTGTACTTCTGGAAATATATGACACAATATTAGCAAAAGAGAAGAATTAAAAACCAAGTTATATGTGAAACTTACCAAATTTAATTAATTATAAAGACGCTAACCCCTAATCTAAACTCTAACCCAGATGACAACGTAATAATCATAAGTTTGTATTACTTTATCATAGATGGCACTGGAGACTAAAGCTTGCTTTACACGTGATTTACACAATTGCATAATCGGTTGGTAAGAGCCAAAAAGTAGCTGACATCTGGTGGCAAAATAAAACATATAGGTCATAGGGAAAACGTTGTGCTGTCATATAGAGTTATATAGTAAACAAGAGCCAAAAATGACCAGCAAAACGAAAAGATATTGTGTTATACCGCAATATAATAATTATGCAAGTAAAGACGTATCCGTTCATTATTTCCCAAAAACAGAAATATTAAAAAATCAATGGAAAATCGAGTTAAAGTTGAAGAACATGTCACCATTCAATAACGTTTATTCACAATAATTTTTGCCTAGAAATTTAATTCCATGCAATAATTGATATAAATTTATGCTTCAATACATTATTAGATTGTTTTTATAGTCATTAGAAGAAAAACATAAAAAAAATGCTATTCCATGCCAAACATTACCGTAACCAGAACTTCTGGTACAGAGAAGAAAAATAGAGAGGTTACTTGCCTGTAAGTAGTAGTAGTAATTATTATTCTTTAATATTATAAATTATAACTATATTTATTTTATATTGTTTATAGGAAAGATAGAGAAGAAGAAACGATAAAAGGCCAGAAATCGAGCCAGCAAGAGGAAGACGTGCAAAACATAATACAAGCAGATGGTTTTTTAATCAAAGAAATACAATTTCCTCTTAATATTACAATTTATGGACAAAAAATAACTTATAATTATGTGACTATAATGAATTTTAAATCTAATAGTTTGGTCTCTTCCACTTTTCTCCCTGTCCTACGTACAGCTGCACACACATTTCCACACGATGTCATTTGTATTATTGTTATCACGATAGAGTTAGGTGCCCAATGGTCTTCATATCCGTATAAAATAATGTGTATATAACTAAAAATAAATAAGTTAACAAGCAAGATAACCACAAATTTGTATATCATTTTACCTTTATACACTGCTTCTCCTTTGGTTATAGGCCGCACAGCACCTTTTAAATAAATATATACATCTGTCATTGTAGAAAACATTCTGAATTTAACCAAAAATAATAGAATATTGCCTAAAACAAAGCATCAAACTGCTACGACTGCAAGTGCAAAATTCAACGTTTTCCCTATAAGTCTGTCTGTAGCTTTGCCATCTCTTGGAAGTGGTTTTTCCGAATAACACGAATATTTTAAATATTATTTAAAAAAAATTAAATAAGTTTTTTTAAATTAAAATGTCTAGAAATTGGTAATATAAGTTTTTCTATAGGATGTTCTACCTTTACGCAATTGTAATGTATCTTCATATTTTCAAATACATCCTATATACATGTTCTTAATTAATTGGTATACCATTGGGATCTCAAAAACTATGTAATTTATCAATAACTATTTTTCAACATTCTTTCAATTGAATTTCATGAAATATTAATATTTATATAGTAATTATAAAACTAATTTATTAAAATAATATTTTACCTCCCGTCATACGGTAGGTAAGGGAGGTAATGTAATCGTGCCAAAAATTCGATGGTGAGTTTTCAGTAAATAAGCACGACTTAGGGTCCCCACAACACGGTTTTAGTATTTTTATGATGTGTGTGCGGGTGTGCGTGTGTGTGTGTGTGTGTGTGTGTGTGTGTGTGTGTGTGTGTGTGTGTGTGCGTGTGTGTGTGTGCGCGTGTGTGTTTGTGTGTGACGATTTTTTCGTTCACGACAACTCTTATAACAAACTTCCAAATATATCTATTTTCCGGATTTAAGCATCCTGCATAACGAGTTGATTAGATTTTGGGTAAAATTGGATAAATGGAAGTGTTACTTTACTTGAAGCTCATAACAGTGTTTGATGAAAAACTATATTAAAACATAATCCAAAACTTTTCAATTTTAGTATTTAAAACTTTTAAGGGGACCGACATATTATATTTTTGTTAAAATTGATAAACCGAGAGTGATACTTTTCTTGAAGCTCTGAACAGATTTGTACCTTAAGAACCACTGGTTTAAAAAAATATTTTCTTCTCTATTCGAATGTCCTCCTTTGTCTTCTATAAGATTGTCTTATAACATTTCATTGTATCTTTAATAATATAGAAATTATTTGAGTTAGCTCGTTTAGCTGTTACATCCTGTATATTCCAAAACTTTTCAAATTTAGTATTTAAGACTTCTATATGACGAGGAACAATATGTTAGATTTTGGCTAAAATTGAAAAACCGGAAGTGGTACTTTACTTGAAGCTCTGAACGGATTTTCGTGAAAAATATATTGATATATTCCAAATATATATTCAAATTTGGTATTTAAGACTTTTATATTAATGAGAACAACATATTAGATGTTTTCTAAAATTGATAAACCGAAAGTACTACTTTACAGGAAGCTATAAACAGATTTTCTTGAAAAAATATATTAAAGCATGATCCAAAACTTTGGTATTTAAAGCACGTGTATAATTTGAATCAACATTAGATTTTGACTACACCCATATGATAAACCGGAAGTGGTACTTAATTTGGAGCTCTTAACATATTTCCGAGGAAAAACAATAAAATATAATCCAAAATTGATAATACAGACTTTTCTATTTATTGAAACAACAAATTTTGTTTACGAAGGATCAATCGGAAGTGATACTTTCCTTAAACTTCATTGCTATTTCAAACATGGAATTGACGGGAGGTCATGTATTGGCCATCAGATTTTTTTCTTTTATTTATATCTATTCATAATTAAATATCACCAGATTCAAATTTAACGCGTAATTTCGTGACTAAAATTTACGTTTTGTAGAGCGTAAATAAGTCTTCTGGTTAGGGTCTTCTCAATTGGAATTTAGTTTACATACTTGTCTTACACATGTTCATAGATGTCAGTGTAGCGTAAAGCTTAATGTACACAATTCTTACTTTATTTTTAAATAAAATATTCAAATAATCCTTTATGTGATGCTTGTAAATTTATTTTTAAAGTATAATAAATCGTTCTTTGTGTAGAACAATTTTCTTTAAATAATGATTCTGTGGGCTGCATTAAATACATAGAGCCAAGCTCATAACCTTTTACTAAATATTAGTAGCACTACTAATGATTGCAACTACTCACTATTAAATTATTTGCGCTCATAAAGTAAAACTAGTGCAAGTATAACTTAGTAGTACCTAATAAAGGAGAAATTCATTAGTGATAATTAGTAGCACCAAAGGCTATTTTAAGTACTATTACCTGTTAATCAAAAGATTTTCGTGATAATAATTTTTTAAAAAATGGTTGAACTAAGAGAAAATCACTTGCCATTGCCACAGAAAATATATAGAAAGAGAAAAAATTTATGAGAAAATTAATTTAGGTTTTAGTTTTTCTGATTTTATTATATTGCAAACAATATTTGTAATATTCTTATGCTGATTACAATAAAGGATATTTACAGTCCAAGAACATTGATTACAACAAAGAATCTAAATCCAACAAAGGAAATTTCATTAATATTTCAATACTAGCATTTATCGTAGAATAAAAAATAAAGCATATGCAATAAGAATTACTGTACTTAACATCTTTTTTATTACTATTCAGCTAAAAAAACACGTAATTTAAAATTAATACACCTTAAACGTGTCTTAATATCAAAAATTTGATGTGGCCAGCACATTACCTTCCGTCAGTTCTATGTATTTTGTATAAATGTCATACAGAAAGTTCCTTGCAAAAGATTCTATTTCTTGTACATTACATTAAGGCAGTTGTATGCATTTTATACAAATTCCATACAGAAAGCAAAAGATCCTGTATTTCCAGTAAAATTATAACACATACATACTGTCAAGTGCACTTGACACTGACACCTTTCAATCAGAATTTTCTTAATACATCAGCTGTTTCCAGAGTTATAGCATAGCTAGCTAATATATGATATTTAATTTATAATTTTTTAACTATATCCATTTAATATGAAATATAAAATGCATTCAAATCGCATAGAGAATAAAATATTCTTTAATATTTATAATAATATCAAATGTGAAAAAATAATATTTAACATCGTTTTTTCAAGAAAAACTGTTAAAATCTTCAAATGAGGGTACTTCCGGTTGACCAATTCTAAACAAAATCTAATCAGCTCTTCACATCGATGTAACGAAAAGGAATACCAAAGAATTATAATTTTTTGAATAGTAGTATGGAAGTTTTCGTAGACGAAAATTTTGTTACACCCACACCCACACACACACACATATATATGATGCAATATTTGCAAAAGATCAAAATTAAAAACCAATTTATATCTATAGATACAATAATTATAATAAATTTTGAACATACCACTTTATCACTAGGTATCAATAATAGTGGTTGACAGCATCTTTGTTTTACAACTTGTATCATAGATGGCACTGTAGCATAAAGGTTGATTTACACAATTCTATCTATTATCAACCACTAGAGGCGGTATGCTCAAAAATAGTCAGCGCCGACAGCGGACAAATATGACAAAATGGTTACTCATTGAAACAGCAGGGTTATGTTTTATGTCAGAATAATTTTGCAATTTCTATTTTATAAAATATTTGCAATAAATGCGAATGATAGGATGTCAAATATTGTGATGCATTGGGGGATGCAATTATTCTCACAAAATTACCGATTGAAGTATCAAATTTTATAAATTTCCTACAAGATTATATGAGGAACAGATGTTTTAGAAAATAACTTTTTCTTCTACTAACGTGAAAAATTCTTTAATGCATACATATTTTCTCATTGTAAAAGATGCTTATCGTATGAATAAAATTCCAACAATAATCGTCTGATTGCAATAATGAATTATATAAATATGTATTTCTTAAGTTAATATTTGAACAAAATATAATACAAGAAGCAGAAAATTGTCAAAATTTTATAATACTTGCAGTTGTACGGAATAAAAGTCTATTTTTGACAGTATTCATCTATTTATTATAGATTTTATACACGTAATGTCAATGTTACAGGTAGAAATTCACATGGTTCGTATTTTTCGTGTATTTTTTTCCGAGCTACTGCAACTGATTCCACTTACAGCCTGGTATATTTTCAATGAAGAATCTTCTTCATTTATTGCGAATATAAAAAAAGATGCTAACATCATACACTGATAATATAATATGTAGAAATATTCTTCTTTTCAATCATTCAAGTTTTCCAACTTTTTAATCTCAATTTCCATGTATTGTACATCTTGTAACATTCAACTAATATTATAAATTATAATATAAATTTAAATATAATAAAATGGTTTACATAAATCACACATATTATGAGAAAAATTATATTTTCTGTCACGGTATCTTCGCTGGTATTTTGACTTTTTGATTGTCACATCACATATATAGCATTTTAAATATTTTCTTTATTCATTTCAATACAGGGTGTAAATGAAATAAGTGCATTAAATTTCACCAGTAATGTACCTCGATGAGAGGAACAATATTTCTTAATAACTTTTTTTTCTAAGTCTTTTATATTTTGAGTTAAAATTCTTTAAAGATTTGCTGCATATTTCGTTACCCGCTCATGGATAACAAATGGCTGTTGCCGTATTCAAGTGGGATACAAACAGCTCAAAAATTGTCGGTTATCGGTTACACTTACAGTCACAGTAATTAATAAACGAATCAAGGGAAATAACATTATTATTAATTAATACGTAATAGTACAATTTTTAAAATAAATAAATTTAAATTTTGGATAACAAAATTATAAAGTTTTGTATTAAACCAGGATTTTAATCACCTGTGAATAGTGAGAATAGAGGAAGACAAGGAGGGACGAGGAAGAGCAAAAGCATAGTTGTTAGGTTATGAGATGATTATTTATCGTCGACAAATCATAATAGTTTAAATACGTTATTAAAAAAATATAAGTACAAACTTTTGACCATTTAAAAGAGGTACATGAGTACCAATAATTAGTCGTCCATTTATTGTTCCCGCCCAAAACACTTTTTAATGAAAATTTTTACAGCATTTTCGTCTGTCGAGATGTGTATTGTGCATAATAAATACACCTTCCCAAGTAAATTCAGTCTCATTAATGAACATTATGAGCCATTCCCAAAATTGAAGTCTAGATATCAACTTTTAAGCTCTAAAAAGTTATTAGTTTTAATGCGCATTATACAATGATGAATAAAAAACTTGCCTTTGTCCCTTGATCACTGCCTTTATTTTGTTATACTGTTTAAAAAAATGCGTGACTTTATTGATTTAAAAAAGGCGTATGCTAGTGTTCTTCGAGATAATTTGTGGGATGTACTCAGGGGGTATGGCGTGAATGAAAACTGGCTGGGAGCGATTCGAGCGTTGTAGGGGGTATTGAGGCTGCTATAAGAATAGCTGGTAGGTTGAGTGATTGGTTTCGTATAAATATTGGTGTGAAACAGGGCTTGGTATGTTCCGTGGTTGTTTAACTTGTACATGGGTGTATTGTTGCGGAGAGCGTTGAGTAAAATGGATAGTGTACATATTGGTCTAAGTATTTATTTAAGAAACATAGGAGAACCAACAGCTCAAATAGAGACCAAATAAAGGTTCTCGCTTATTAAATACAGTACTACAAATAAAATGGCAAAAAAGTAATAAAGTTAATAAAAATAAACAAAATAATAACAATAGTAAAGTTCAACGTAGAGTAGTTTTGACACACTTTTTAAAGCTGTTAATAGATCGATAGTATTGTGCCTGCATTAGCGTATCCGGATGATGTAGTTGTTTTAGGTGAAAATGAAGAGCAACTCAGGAGAATTATAGAGAGAATACATGTAGTTGGAAAAAGTATGAATCTTGAAAGGAGTAAATTGGTGACTGTGTGCAATGTGTTGGTGGATGGAGTGAAACTGGAGCAAGTAAATGAGTTTGTATATTTGGGTAGCATGATGTTAAGGGATGGTTGAATTGATAAAGAAATTGAAAGGAGAGTGAAAACTTGTTAACACGTTGTTTTTTATGTCCACCATTAAAAAATCGCCGAACACGTCAAAGAGCACTCACGATAAAATTTATACTGACCTCTCAGATGTTTCCTCAAGAATGACACTCGGACAGAAATTAATTCTTGGATATTTTGGGTAGCACCACGTAAACACAAAAAATAAAAAACTTTTTAAAAATATTTCTATATTCTCACACTTATAAAAAAATAAAATAAAATATATGTTATTTATTATAAATATTTTCTGAAATCTATACGATCAACGGAATGACGGCCGCCCCACCTTTTGGCTGTCTGCGCGCGGGGTACGCATTGCACGCCCGCTAGGAACGGCCCTGCATTATTTACAGATATATAACTTACAGATTTTCTCAGAATAGAATGTATCCATTGAATGGTTATGTTTTCGTTATATTGTTATTGAAAAAAAAATGCTGTAATAATTATTGTATCATTGGGAATTATTTGAAAGAAAAATACATTAAAATGGGTGAAAATGAGGACCTTCCTTTAAAACGTATTCACTTAGAAGCACAAGCAGCATCTTTGTATTTAATTCCGAAACAAGTAACCACTAACTCGTTTTCGTTTCATCAGCCGTACATGACAGCTGTCATTGTGTAAAGATAAGTAACCTATTTTAGCATAGATGTTAATATTAATTTAAATAAATAAGCTTCATATTGTTAAAGTATTTCAATAATAAAATAATTTTGTAAAATTGTTTTTTATTTTTACGAAAAAAATACACAAAAATCAGTAATAATTCCACCGTGACTTCTAAAATATTCTCTCACGGAGTGACTAATGTTGTACGTTAGTTATTTCAAATAACCATAGTAACAAGTATATTATGAGTCGGCGATAAAGAAAATTTATTTACAAAATTGAATTTAACTAAAACGATTAATATGTTATCTGACAGGATTATTTTCTTCGGTATCTGCTTCCCAAGGTCAGCAAATCACATGACTGTTGGCATCGTAATAATATTTTCATCAAATGGAATTATTTTTTACACTTTTTCATATGTGTTTTTAAACTTGAATTTTGTGTAAATGATTTATTACATGTCGGACATTTATATGCTCTTATTCCAGTGTGAATTGCCATATGTGATTTTAAATGAGAATTTTGTGTAAATGATTTATTACATGTCGGGCATTTATATGCTCTAATTCCACTGTGAAGTGCCATATGTATTTTTAAACTTGAATTTTGTGACGGACATTTATATGCTCTAATTCCAGTGTGAATTGTCATATGGTTTTTTAAAGTATAATTGTGTGCAAATGATTTATTACATGTCGGGCATTTATATGCTCTTATTCCACTGTGAATTGCCATATGTATTTTTAAACTTGAATTTTGTGTAAATGATTTATTACATGACGGACATTTATGTGCTCTAATTCCAGTGTGAATTGTCATATGGTTTTTTAAAGTATAATTGTGTGCAAATGATTTATTACATGTCGTGCATGTATATGCTTTTATCCCACTATGAATTTTCATATGGGTTTTTAAATTAGAATTTTGTGTAAATGATTTATTACATGTCGTGCATTTATATGCTCTTATTCCACTATGAATTGCCATATGTATTTTTAAACTTTCATTTTGTGTAAATGTTTTATTACATGTCGGACATTTATATGCTCTAATTCCAGTGTGAATTGGGCTATGTTTGTTTAGATCACTTCTATGTGTAAATTGTTTATTGCATATTTCACATTTATAGCCTTTTATTCCTTTATGAATTTTCATATGTTTTATTAAATGAGATTTGTATATAAAAGACTTTCTACAAGTAGCACATTCAAATTCTCTAATTCCTTTGTGTATTTTCATATGGCTTGTCAAGCTAGACTTCCGCGTAAAACTCTTATTACAAACGATACAACAAAAACCGTTTGAATTTTTAGATTTCTGAAAATCATTATTTATAGTATTCGAGCTGGCATTTGCTTTATCAATCTGATTATCATCATCATCAGAAATACATTCATCCTTCTTCACACTTTGCAGAATATTTTCATATAATTCACGATCCATAGCAGTTTCTTCCAGCGGTTCTTCTTTAATTGTTTCTAAATTTGGATAATAATTAGTTATTGCTGTCGAATGTTCCATGATCTCCGTGCTGCTCTCCACGGTTGCTTCTTGATCAATTAATTAATTAACGATTGAAGATTCGTTCCACAAATAGAACAGATACACACAAGAATTCTTTCCAACTTAATAATTGTCTGAAACAAAATTTTCGTAAACTAATAAATATTTTTTCAGAACACCTAATTATTTATTTTTATTATGGGATATGTGACTATAATCGAATTTCAATATATGTCTTAAAATATAAAACTAACCACTGTAGCTTCTCATCATCCGTTTGAAGTTTGGAAATGTACATCAGTGAAATACTTTCAGAATGATGATGCTTTTATACTTCTGGAAATATGACACAATATTAGCAAACGAGAAGAATTAAAAACCAAGTTATATGTGAAACTTACCAAATTTAATTGCAACCACCACCACAAAGACCCTTAATCAAAATTATAAAGACGCCAACCCCCTAATCTAAACGCTAACCCAAATGACAACATAATAATCATAAGTTTGTATTACGTTATCATAGATGGCACTGGAGACTAAAGCTTGCTTTACA
>OY720461.1:15345537-15380537 GCA_963082715.1 Harpalus rubripes
GTTAACAGTGTCGCATGAAGAATTTTTAGACAAAATGAACAATTACCTAGATTTTGGTATCTATATCAACCGAGGTAAAGAAAAAAAGGTCAAAAACGGGGAATGTCATTTATTATCATATAATTTTTTTTGTACATTTATTCATATGGGAGGTTATTAAAATATTTTCGTCCCTCTGGACCACTGTTAGCATGCTTCATAGCAGAGAGTGATAACAAATCTAAAAAAAAAAAATAGAATGATAAACGAAAATAGAAAGAAAATACGCTTTGTAAGTTTGCTGTGGATAATGAAATTCGTTATCCTTGAGCTTTGGTTCATTGCCTGTTGCTCTCCTTGTTATCACACTAGATTTTTTTTCATCATGATATCTCCCATTTCATGGGACTGCAATTTAAGTTTCTTGCGTACGGATGTCATTCTTCTCACTCATATCTGGCTTCCGTTTCTAGGGTGTTTGAGACATATTGTCCCTTTCATTGTTAGACTGTATCAGAGAAAAACAATATCACCAGTATGAAAAATTAGAACTTTAAAATACAATACAACTTACCATTTCGAATGTTTATTATTATTATTATTATTATTATTATTATTATTATTACACCATTTAACAACCAGCTACCTCTCAAACGCAAGCAAGAACAAAAACTAAGAACAAAATATCTATTATGATTCAGTACAGAGAGTAGAGCTAGACTCTACACTTGTGACAGTGTTGACATTCCCAGTTTTTGCCCGGTAGCGCGCTGACATTTCTTGTTATTTTCCTGTATCCATATACTTAAAATATTTATTATAAATTGACGTTCCGTTTTATTTCCCTGAACAGAACAACAGTCAATAGTCCTCAGTTCATGCTACCAGATAACGCTATAAGTCAGATTGCGTATAAAACTGACATTCCTTGTTTTTCCCCTGTACTCTTCAATTGTTAATGTAGTTTCAAGCTTTAATGTGCAGGCATACGCAAGAATTTGAAAGCGTATTTTCTAAACAGCAAATAGATTTTCTATTATTGATCTAGAACGGATTTGCGACTTATTAAATAATTGTTGTGCTGGTGTTGTTCTACGACATCACGTCCAACGACTAAGCTCCATTTGAGTGTGTCAGGATTTGAAAGAACAATCAGAAATCGATCTGGAATTTTTATAAGCTCTCCCAGACATTGATGCTGATTTTCCTAACAGGAAACAAAACTGGATGTTAACACGTTGCTTTTTAATGTCCACCATTAAAAAATCGCTGAACACGTCAAAGAGCATTCACGATAAAATTTATACTGACCTCTCAGATGTTTCCTCAAGAATGACTCGGACAGAAAATAATTCTTGGATATTTTGGGTAGCATCTCGTAAACACAAAAAATATAAAACTTTTTAAAAATATTTCTACATTCTCGCATATATTGTAATCTTATAAAATATTTACGTTATTTTTTATAAATATTTTGTTATGTAATCTATACGATCAACGGAATGACGGCCGCCCCACCTTTTGGCTGTCTGCGTCCGGGGTACGCATTGCACGCCCGCTAGGAACGGCCCTGCATTATATATAAGACTTACAGATTTTCTCAGAATAGACCTATTAAATAATAGTTATTTATTATATGAGTGTGGAATGTATCATATTAGTCACGAAAGAAAAAGTTTAGCCACGTAGACCGCAGGGCGAGTGGCTAATTTTCTTTAGTGACTAATATACATTCCACACGAGTGTAATACAATGTGTTATCCAACACTTTTTTTTAAAACTTCTTGAATCTTTTTTAGTGTTTTCATTCATCGTTTGACACTCACAAGTCAATTGATGTAGTATTTTAAATTACAAAGTAGCCATTGAATGGTTATGTTTTTGTTATATTGTTATTGAAAAAAAATGCTGTAATAATTATTGTCTGTCATTTGGAATTATTTAAAAGAAAAATACATTAAAATCGGTGAAAATGAGGACCTTCCTTTAAAACGTATAAGAATTTTTTTCTGCAATTTGCTAAACGTAAGACGTAATCATGGGAAAGCGTTGTATTTTGTGCAGTGTCCAATATGCCTTGCCTTGCCTTCCTAACTTCCGTTCTCTTGAAGGATGGATATATATATATATATATATATATATATATATATATATATATATATATATATATATATATATATATATATATATATATATATATATATATATATGTTAGCCAAGTTGAACTTCCCGCGCCAAGTAACTCCCTGATGCGGAGAGAGAGGGCCCGCCGTGCGCCAAAACCAAGATGCGAGTGTGGTTGTTAGAAAGAAGATGGCCGACAACGAGTGAGAGTGACGCGCAAGAGGCGACAAGAAGAATTACTTTTATTTTGTTGTTGTATTCATGTGTATTTTGTCAGTTAAATAGATATTGAATTGAAGCTAAGGAGAGTTTTATTCAGTGTCTAACATATATATATATATATATATATATATATATATATATATATATATATATATATATATATATATATATATATATATATATATCTGCACCGTTATGTTGGGACAAGAATACCGTATCTATAGTTTAGAAGGTCGATGGTGTTACTTAACTGCCTGGTACCTCCTGACATGTTGGTACCTTTTTACGGCGTGCTAGAAACGAATGTTGGCTGTTGCTTCGTAACAGATCGGTATCAGTTACTAATGGCACAAACCAATGAAATATGATGTGTTCTTCCACAATTCACTAGATGGCAACAGTATCTAAATGTCAAATATGTCAAAAAATATACATTTTTGAGGTTACATTCAAGCATAAAAATTATTTCGCTGTTCTCTGCTTATAAATATTGAATCATCCTTATTTTAAAGTATAAGAGAAAACTAAAGAAAGGAATGTCACGTCTTTCGAGAAAAATCATTTAATAAATATAATTTTAAGATACAAAGACAAATTGGTTATTTCTGGCAAAATTATTTTGATTATTCGGTTCACAGTTCTTCGAACGATCCGCAAATCATCTGCCACCATTATTTGAAAAATCCTCAAATAAAACGCACTGAACAAAAAATGAAAACCTGTATTCAAGAATTGTATATAACATAAGCAATATTTTTGTAATTCTGGTAAAATTGATTTACTTTTCATAGTTACTGGATTTAAGTTATCCTCTTGTTCTGTAACTAAATTTCTGGCAGTTTTTTTCGAAATCTTGTAGCCTTTCTTAAAATCCACTTCAAATATCAAGGTTATTTCGTTTTCTGAAATTTGTAGATCGAAATGTGCGAATTATATTATTAATATTATTGTTTGATGATTTTAAGAAGACATTCTGAACATCAAAATTACATACGAGCAAAATATTACCAATATGACAGGTTGACAGTACGTAACAGTCAGGTAACTGGCCGTGAAATCGCTGTTATATGTAACACAGCTTTCACGATGCATTTTAGGGTAACATATTTTCTAGCACGTGAAATCGTCAGGTACCTGTCTGTTACATGTAACTATGTGATAACTGACGTTCTAGCACTCGGGCCTAAATGTAAATTTGTAAATGCGTCCAATCATTTCACAGTATTTCAAATAATGATTTTGGTGGAGAAAATGACAGTTAAAACATTTTAATTTTGATTTGTCAAATGGATTCTGCAAATATGGATATATTATTAATATTATCTGTAGAATAGAGATTGATTATGATAAAAGTGATAAATATCATATAACTGTCATCCCATTTGTGTCAAACCACGTGTCCCAATATAAGATGATTGGGCACCTTTAATATCTTTAAATTCAATATAAACCAACAAGGTAAGTCGTAAATTTCAAATCTAAATTTATAAATTAAATACATCATAAACCAGCGATTAATATTAATTTAAATAAATATTATAAATGATGATCAAATGTTAGCGCTGTAAATAAGAATATTAAAACACATTTGTCACCCAAACCAGTATATACAGTATTAATACAAAAAAAAACCACACAATTCGATACTCGTTGCCATTTGTTGTCATAATGTGAGCGTGTATGTCCCAATTTTCCGCAAATAAATCAACCAATGTTCGCCATTCCATCGTTGTGTTGCTGAGTAGTATAGTAAGGCCACTTGTTCTTCTGAAAAGTACGATGTAAATCGCGTTTAAGGGGAGTAGAAAGATTTCGTGTCGCTAATTTATCCTCGATCGTCTTCAAAAATATTAAAAGAGACTGCGGCTTCTTGCATTCTCTGATAAGAGCAAGTGTTGAGTAGCGCCAGCTTCTCATAATAGTATTGCAACATGGGTTCATCCGGTTTCTTGTTGCGAGCAACCATTTCTTGAAGCAACTGAAAATAATTTTCCTGTGACGGAAATGCCTTTAACAACATAGCCTTCCATGTCTCCCAAGAATGATTTATTCCTTGCAGCGCTTTATACCATATTTCTACATACCCTCTCAAGCGCGATGTTACATACATGATGGTAGTTATTTCGTCCTATTTATACATAGCGCGTAAAGTGAACGTACATACTGAAATTGAGGACGGTTGTTATATAACGCCATGTTGTAATGTTGTTCCAGTTTCGTAATCCAGCTAAAGATAAACGTAATCAATATCCGCACTGTTCTAAACGTTGTGCTGGTGTTATCCAAAAGCTGAAAGTTAAAAACGTTCTGATCCCACTTCTGAAATATTATAAATGATGAATAAATGTTAGCCCTGTAAATAAGAATATTAAAACACATTTATCACCCAAACCAGTATACCGGGTGGCGCTCGAAATCCGTTACATAGGCATTTAACATGGGAAAACCGTTTTTGCTAGCGCGTTGCTCCCTAAAATATTTTAGAAAGAAAATCTTCAAATAAAAGTTGTAGAATATAAAATTCTGCATGTAAATCAGTAAACAAAATGCATTTCGTATGTTTAGTAAATTCAGAAATTGAATATAAATTTTTTAAAAATTTCAGTTTAATAGTGCTAGCCCTGGAATTAAAAGAAAGAAGATAAACAAATGTGTTGATTTAAATGTCAAATATTGTGATTTTTTGTCCAGAAAAATGAGTATTTGAACAGTATAGAAGAATTTAATTATCATTCTGCTTTAGAATTTTACGTTATGATAATTTTATTAAAAAATTAAATTGGAAATAAATTTTTATGACAGATAAACACACGTTTGTTTGTTAAGCTTTTTGTTAATTCCATGGCTATCACTACTTTTGAGTAGATTTTCGACATTTTCATACCTAATTTCTGCTGCTACAAAGCTTGCAAAATTAATTTTGCTTATTGATTCAAATGCAGAATTTTATGTTCTACAACTTTTATTTGAAGAATTTTTTTCTAAAATAATATGGGGAGCAACGCGCTAGGAAAAACTGTTTTCCCGTGTTAAATGCCTATGTAACGGATTTCGAGCGCCACACGGTATACAGTATTAATACCGTGACGTACCTACTCCTGTGTTGGGTTTGCTTACTGCTTTCGGGCGCCAATCTGTGAACTGTCTGTTTTAGGGGTAGTTTAGGAATGTGGATAGCTAGTCGGAGGTCCAGGATTATTATTTATAAATGATGTGAAATTTGTAAAACTTAAACATTTTATTAACACACACCAAATGTACAAGCATGTAAATAGAATAAAAAAATATGTCTTGAAAATCTGTCTGTTTGACTTTAACTTGGTATATCTTACTATGCTTGACTGGAATCCTGTCTCTTTGATGACGCACTATCGCTCGGATTCAGCGACTATCTCGCTGAGGGCAGTTCGCGATGCGCGTGTCGTGGAGTTCTAGACTACAGAAGCTGTAGGCAGACTGATCCTCTTGTTTAGCCGAAGCAGCTATTACAAGAAGTGACTTCTTAGTTAGCCGAGGCAGCTATTGTAAGAAGTGATTTCTTAAGCTCCGCGAATGATATTTATACCCAAATTTGGTTACATTTGGTTGAAATTTTCGCGTTGGAAGAGGGAGATGCTACCGGCCATCTTATTGGTGCGGAGGCGGAGTTGTGTCGCGATGTCTGATTGGCCGAAGCCTGGGTTTATAAATTGTTTACTTATTTTGTGGCTTTAAAATCTACGCAAAAAATAATTTTCCAGCTTTTCCATGACAGTTATTATCAGGTAGTATATACAATTGAATATTAGATAATTACAATAAATAGTCAATATTAAATGTCTCAGTTTCCCTTGAAGACCGTGGCTGGCCGTAGCGCTGGCGTCGCTCAGCTGTGAAAGTTGTCAAATGGATTTCCTAGAGGTTTTCTCCAAGTTCTACGAATGGAATTGTGTTCTTAAGGGTCCTATTATTTTCCAGACAGTTAGGCCCGGCCCGTGGATTATGGGTATGCCAGCTGGCAGTAGTTGTACATCCTCACTTGTAACCTGTAAGTTTTCTAAGTGTGCTTTGACAAAAAAACATTATTTTCATCCCGATTTCTTAGCAAAACCGCAAGAAAAGAATTGGATGACGTTCTCTGCCCTGGTTACAAAGCCCACGGACCGGCTAGGAATAATGGACATTGCTGGGAAGACTGTGAACTTGAAGTTTTCACAAACTCGTGTCTATGGAGAACTGTGTGTCGTCTTTTGCCGGGAAATTTGAAGAAACTGGACGAAAATATGTGACTTCGTCACAATACAAAAAATAACAAATCTAGATGACCGTGGCCCGGCCGAACCCGGTCACGCGGAATCCTCCTCCACGCCGTGACTATTTCTGCAAAAGAATTAACACATGAGAAATACTTAGTGAGGAGGCAATCATTCACAAAATACACGCGCATCCACCACAAAGGAATGTATTGAGAAAACACACGAGAAATAACACACGTATGCAACAAAGTCCAATAGAACAGGGAACATGAAATGTCACCTTATGCGAAACGCATACCTGCTACTCAATAGCAGTGTGGCCCGGACTTACGCGTACATATACTCAACTGTACCTGCCATTACCATCCCTGAGCGGTGTGGTTTATACCGGCACCGAGATATGGTTGCTCAACCAACCTTGCCATTACCACCCCTGGGAATAGGGAGCTACCCTAACCCGAAATCCGCTCAGGTGCTGATCAACCCTAGTGGCTTTACTTCGGCCTTAGGGGCATAGTTACCAAACCAGGATAAAACCATGCCTGCCGTTACCACGCGGTCAATCAGCGAAAACCCACGAGGCTAGCAATCGTGGACACATAGAACAGGGCCCACCCTTATAGCTCTCTCGTCACATCTGGATCCCAAGACCAGAGGCTCTACCGGGCACGACCGATCAACAAGGATTAGGATAAAGGACAACGCATTACTGTTACTATCGTGGACTAAAAGTGTGTGTAAAACTCAACTCACTCACCTGAATCACTACACAAATCAATCACTACGATATCGATAT
Organism: Harpalus rubripes; assembly: GCA_963082715.1. Classification (NCBI taxonomy): domain Eukaryota; kingdom Metazoa; phylum Arthropoda; class Insecta; order Coleoptera; family Carabidae; genus Harpalus; species Harpalus rubripes. The sequence continues at coordinate 15,352,894 of OY720461.1, forward strand.
TCTCACACTGAAATCTAGAAATAAACTGAAATAAAATACGTGAATACCAGTATCATTAAATGTAGCTCTTATCCAACAACATCGGTTACTTACCTAAATAGCTAATTAGAGACAAAACATAATAAATTTAATAGAAAATAATCTTACGCAAAATAATTACTGTGACATAAATAAGCTTCATATTGTTAAATTATTTCAATAATTAAATAATTTTGTAAAATTGATTTTTATTTTTACGAAAGAAATACACAAAAAACAGTAATAATTACACCGTGACTTCCAAAATATTCTCTCACGGAGTGACTAATGTTGTACACTAGTTATTTCAAATAACCATAGTCGGTGTTGGATAAAGTTTATTTACAAAATTGAATTTAACTAAAACGATTAATATGTTATCTGACAGGATTATTTTCTTCGGTATCTGCTTCCCAAGGTCAACAAATCACATGACTGTTGGCATCGTAATAATATTTTCATCAAATGGAATTATTTTTTACACTTATTATTTTTCATATGTATTTTTAAACTAGAATTTTGTGTAAATGATTTATTACATGTTGGGCATTTATATGCTCTTATTCCAGTGTGAATTGTCATATGTCTTCTTAAAGTAGATTTTTCTGTAAATGATTTATTACATGTCGTGCATGTATATGCTTTTATCCCACTATGAATTTTCATATGGTTTTTTAAACTAGCATTTTGTGTAAATGACTTATTACATGTCGTGCATTTATATGCTCTTATTCCACTATGAATTGCCATATGTAATCTTAAACTAGCATTTTGTGTGAATGATTTATTACATGTCGGACATTTATATGCTCTAATTCCAGTGTGAATTGGGCTATGTTTGTTTAGATAACTTCTATGTGTAAATCGTTTGTTGCATATTTTACATTTATAGTCTTTTATTCCACTGTGAATTGCCATATGTGCGTTTAAATGAGAATTGCTTATAAATGATTTATTACATGTCGTGCATTTATATGCTTTTATTCCGCTATGAATGTTCATATGCGCATTTAAATTATATTTCGTTGTAAATGATTTATGACATGTTGGACACTGACAGTCTTTTATTTGACTGTGACTTTTAATATGATTGGATAGATGATTACTTTGTGTAAATTGTTTATTACAAATTGTACATTTGTAGTCTTTTATTCCACTATGAATTTTCACATGATTTATTAAATGAAATTTATTTATAAATGATTTACTACAAGTAGCACATTCAAATATTCCAATTCTTGTGTGTATTTTCATATGGCTTGTCAAGTTTGACTTCCGCGTAAAACTCTTATTACAAATAATGCAATAAAAACCGTTTGAATTAGCATTTTTAGAATTCTGAATATCATTATTTATAATAATCGAGCTGGCATATGCTTTATCAATCTGATTATCATCATCAGAAATACATTCATCCTTCTTCACACTTTGCAAAATATTTTCATATAATTCACGATCCATAGCAGTTTCTTCCAGCGGTTCTTCTTTAATTGTTTCTAAATTTTGATAATAATTAGTTATTGCTGTCGAATGTTCCATGATCTCCGTGCTGCTTTCCATGATTGCTTCTTGATCAATTAATTAACGACTGAAGATTCGTTTCCCAAATAGAACAGATACAAACAAGAATTCTTTCCAACTTAATAATTGTCTGAAACAAAATTTTCGTAAACTAGTAAATATTTTTTCAGAACACCTAATTATTTATTTTTATTACGGGATGTGACTATAATCGAATTTCAATATATGTCATAAAATATAAAACTAACCACTGTAGCTTCTCATTACAATAATAAAAACTAAACATGAGTTTTAATAGAATTTTTATTAGCAAATTATGAATTCGAAAAAACGTATGTTGAGAAAGCAAATACAAACATGATATTTAGAACAAAGAAAATTGTAATATTGCTTTTTACTTAACTTTTGATATTGTATTTGCAGTTTATTGCAACACCAACAAAAACTTTCTTAATACATGGCTTAATGAACATTTTGAATATTACTACACACTGCAAATATACTTACAACTTGGATGATTTTCTAAAAGGAGTTTATGTACTACTTCAAATAGCCTATATAAATAACCTTAAAAGTCTTCCTAAAGAATAGTAAAACAAAGAAGTTTACGTCGATAATGCAATCATCCGTTTGAAGTTTGGAAATGTGTATCAGTGAAATACTTTCAGAATGATGAAGCTTTTGTACTTCTGGAAATATATGACTCAATATCAGCAAAAGAGAAGAATTAAAAACCAGGTTATATGCAAAACTTACTAAATTTAATTGCAACCACCACCACAAAGACCCTTAACCAAAATTATAAAGACGCCAACACCTAATCTAAACGCTAAACCAAATGACATTTTGTTTTACGTTATCATAGATGGCACTGAAGACTAAAGCTTGCTTTGCACGTGATTTACACAATAACAATCTATTATTTTAAATAACTCGATTATTTTAAATATTATGAAAAAAATTCAAAAAGTTTTTTTAAAATTAAAATGTCTATAAATTGGTAATATATGTTTTTCTATAGAATGTTCTACCTTTACGTAATTGTAATGTATCTTCATATTTTCAAATACAGCCTATATACATGCTGTCCTAAATTAATTGGTACACCAATGGGATCTCAGAAACTATTTACTTTATCAATAAGTATTTTTCAACATTCTTTCAATTGAATTGCATGAAATATTAATATTTATTTAGTAATAATAAAACTAATTTATTAAAATAACGTTTTTACCTCCCATTATCCATAGGTAAGGGAGATAATGTAATCGTGCCAAAAATTCGATGGTGTTTTCAGTAAATAAGCACGAATTAGAGTCCCCTCAACACGTTTTTACTATTTTTACGATGATGATGATATATATATATATATATATATATATATATATATATATATATATATATATATATATATATATATATATATATATTGTGACGACGACCCTGCTACGGGAGTGTCGGGGGTCGACATCACAATCTCTCTCTTCCTTACTTGCGGGATTTTTATGCTCGGGCGCCGTTCGGTTATCTGAAAGAGAGAGGGTAGGTCGCCTCGGATAGCGGCAGTGGAGTGAGGTTAGGGTATTCACAATAGAAACACGTGGAGAATATAAATTGTTTAATGTTTTAAAATAAAAAAATGTTAATTACAACACCATAAAATAAAGTGGAAAAACCTGACCCTATGACCATATAGACGATCGTGACAATGACCACGGGCCGTGAAGCGACCCAAACTTAACAAAGGTAACAAAATGAAATAAACTCTAACTTGAAAACTAACTTTACGTTTTATTCTCAGAGCGGACGGCTGGTGAGACTAAGTGTCGTTCTCGGACGACTACACTCACCAAAATCTTTCTATCACTCGATAACGACGAAATACGGTAGAGACCAAATTCTCTATTTCTCGGCGGCGGCGGATTAGCTCAGAGACGGGACCCTTGTGCAGAAGTCGGCTCGAGTAGTACTCTAAGACCAGAGAAGTCAGCAGCTGACTAGCCTCTGGGAGACTGATTTGTCTGTGTGATTCGGCGATTTTTATATCCTATTTTGGTGGAGGTGGAAATCCCAAAATTCAAATGGTGGGGCCACTAGTGGGGGTATCTTTTTGTAAAACTCTGATGGCGCTGTGATCGTTTTACAATAAAAGAAAATATTTAATTTAATAAAATGTGCAAAAATAATAGATGGTCATATTTTCCCTACAGTTACAATATTTACACAACCATACAATTTACATTTTAATAAATTACCATTTACAATATTTTACAACTTACTAGTGCTGCCAAACGTGATGACATTTGCAAGTACAATTGTCAAATGTCAAATATACGAGTCGTAATACAAAACAAACATATTGTTATTACATTGTTATCACAAAGTGTCTACAACAATTACAATGCTAGGAAACATTGTGCCAAACGTTTACATCGTTTTCTTTACAATATCGGTAAGTTACACAAAACATTTTATTGTACTTTGCTAATGAGATTTACTTTGCAGGTTAAACTATTACAACAATTGTTTCCTTATCCCCTGAATGACTAAAACACAGGTAAGTACCTTGTTCTTAATTGACGATAGTGCTAATGTTCTACTTTATAGGTTTTACGAGAAAAATGTGTGACTGAATCACTAAAATCATTCGCAACAGCTTTAACAACTGGAGGAAACATTTACGACGGGGTTCGGATTTTCAAGTGTTAACTGTGGCTTGGTGGTTTATAAATAGTTCACCCAAGTATTTCTAGTGGAAACGGGACCATTTCGTTACAATATATATATATATATATATATATATATATATATATATATATATATATATATATATATATATATATATGTGTGTGTGTGTGTGTGTGTGTGTGTGACGATTTTGTCGTCCACGATAACTCTTATACCAAACTTCCAAATATATCTATTTTCCGTATTCAAGCTTCCTGCATCCATATAAGGAGTTGATTAGATTTTGGGTAAAATTGGATAAATGGAAGTGATACTTTACTTCAAGCCCATAACAGTTTTAATGAAAAACTATATTAAAATATAATCCAAAACTTATCAATTTTACCAACGTATTATATTTTTGTTAAAATTGATAAACCGAAAGTGATACTTTTCTTGAAGCTCTGAACAGGTTTTCGTGAAAAATACATTATCATATAATACAAAACTTTTAAAATTTGGTATTTAAGACTTTTATATTAATGAAAACAAGATATTATATTTTTGTTAAAATTGATAAACCGGAAGTGGTACTTTACTGGAAGCTCTAAACAGATTTTCTTGAAAAAATATATTAAAATATAACACAAAACTTCTTAAATTTGGTATTTGAAACTCGTATATAATTTGAAACAACATATTATATTTTAACTATATATGATAAACCGGATGTGGTACTTAATTTGCAACTTATGGCCAGTTGCACCAACGTTAAAGAGATACATAGTTATAAATTACATAAACTTAGGGAATCCTTAAATTTTCATTCTGTTGCATGAATCAAATTTAGGTGTTCCTTAGTGTAACATATTGACAAAATGTTGATGGACACTGGTTTATATTATTGTTTAAACTGGCTGGTGTACGTTTTTGTAAAAATATTGTAAGTTACTGTTCGGCAGTTGAAGTCTGGTTATCGATGAATAAAGTAACAAAGTTGGTGATTGAACTAAATCTTTTAATAGGGTATTCTCCGAGAACTGCCAACATTAAAAATTTATATAAAATATTAGTGTTGATCGGTAAACAAGAGGGAAAAAACAAAAAAACGTATTATAAATTGATTGTTGCAAAAGATATCAAGCATTTAAATTTTGCTGATGTACTAGATGACCTTCCAATGGGAGACTAGTTGAAATCCCTACTCCGTGTTCAAATGCGATAAGAGGTCGCATGAACCACTGATAGCCCACCGCTGGTACTGTACAACTAGTACGTCACTATCACGTGACACAACAAAATCAAATTTTAAAAATTAATATCTCGCTTATTAAAAGTAATATTTAACTCAGGTTTTCACAGGTACTCTTAGATATACCTGTTCTTCAAGAAAAAAAAATTAAAAAAAAAAAGGGAGAATACCCTATTGACGAACCCTAAATATTAAATCCCTTAAAAATCATCACACTTAGCTAAGGAATATATAATTCAAAATCAAGTGATCTAAAATGACAAAACTAAAAATAATTAATGAAAAAATATGTTTTTGGATATATTTTGTCAATTCCAACGATCACAAATACACTAGATATAATCTTAAAGCATTTGTTTTGTTTTCGGCTGGACAGAAAGAGACAACTAAGGATAGAGATATGTTAAGTCTCTTTATGGAGTATTCGCTAGATGTCACTGCTTGTTTTATTAACATGAACTGTACTATATTTGAAACATTTGAATTATTATTAACGAAAAGCATTTATAAAATGTATGAAACAAATTGATATTAGTATTAGGAAATGATAAAAAGAATTATACATAATTATGTATATAATTCTATTGATTTTTAAACAATATTGTTTTTGTGTACATGCTTATTATTCTATTTGTAGCTTTTTCTAAATTTATTTTTGTGGTGGATTTTGAAATAAATGTCTAAAATTAAATAGATCAATTGAATGCCATGATTATTTAATTCATCCTGGTCCAGGATATGGTTATATATACAATCCAAAATTCCCGTAGGTATATTTCTCATGGTAGTATTAATTAATTGTTTTTCAAATTAATAAGAGTTTTTAGAATTACGCACATTTTATTTCAAAACTCACTTGAAAAAGACAGATTTATAGAGAATAATGAAACTGTAAAACTTTGTACAAACAAAACTGGGCTGATTTTGTAACTTTAAATTCTGTCTGATTTCAAATTTTGTCGGAATTGGATTTTCCCCACTACGAATTCTACTGCTCCAGACCATTAGAATTTCCAATTATTTCTCAGGATAGATTTCAAGTATGAAATCTGACAGAATTGAGATTTTCCCAATTCTTTCTCCGAATAGATTTCAAATTCTACTGGTCTGGAGTAGGGAAAACCCAATTCTGACAGAATTTAAAATCGAGACCTGAACGACTTCACAGCTTCCAAACAAAGGAACATAATGTCACAAATACATTATAAGTATCGTAGAGACATCTCTCGACAAACTTTAGAGTTGACTTTATATATCTCTATCTCAAGTTGTCTCTTTCTGTCCAGCCGAGAACGTAACAAACAATAGTGAGATATAGGGCATGTTTTGTTTAGTATATTTGTGGTCGTTGGTCAATTCTGTTATATATATATATATATATATATATATATATACACGAATAAAGACATGGTAAGACTGTGTGTCAGTGATAAAGTTTGTAACCTATTTCCATTTTAATTAGTTTTATTTGTTTCGTTTAAATTCTTATTAATATTAAGGTAAGTCATATTATTATTAATTGCCAAATATTGTTGCATTTGTATTTTAGTTCAATATATTTTTTTAGATGGCAGAAGAAGTAAAGAAACGAGATCGTGATATGAGTTTTTCTATTCAAGAAAAGGAAACACTATTACATATTATAAATTTTAAACAAATTATCGAAAATAAAAAAAATCTGATGTGGACACCACACGACTTCCTTGTACGCAAGACGAATATGAAGATGAAGTATAGACCCAATTATAAAATTGCACGTGTTTGACGTAATTTGACATTAACATCTATTTTTTATTTTTTTGTTATAGCAAGCTTTATGACAAAAACCAAAAAGTATATAAGTTTTAAATTTACATATCTCGCTTATACAATGGGCTAATGTAATAATACTTGATGTGCTACACGCAGAATTTAATTCTCTAAAACTGTTATTTGAAGCATTTATTTCTAAAATCAAAATGAAACCATTTTATTCAAGAAAAACTGTCAACAACTTCAGGTAATATATCACTTCCGGTTAGCCTGTTTTAACCAAAATCTGCTATGTTATTCCAATTGATATAAAAGTCTTATATACCAAATTTGAAACGTTTTGGATTATATTTTAATATAGTTTTTCATTAAAATCAAATAAAGTACCATTTCTGGAAATTATGTAATGACCAAAAAGGGAGGTGCACAACTAGATGTTATAGAAGTCCTAAATACAAAATTTCAACTTTCTACGGCTTACCGTTTTTGAGTTATGCGAGATACGTACGTACAGACGTCACGACGAAATTAGAATGGATTCAGGAATGGTTAAAATGGATATTTCCGTTGAAATCTCAAAACCGAAATTTTTCGCGATTACAATACTTCATTTACTTCGTACAAGGAAGTAAAAAGAACAGTTGATGAGAATTAAATTGTTAAATAAAGAAGATTAATTATAATTGATTATTGTAAATGTTTATTTATTTTATTATTTTACAAAATAACTATAATAGTTGTTTAGTTTGTTTATTTTTTTATAAACTTAGTATAGCTATGTTCATAATTAGTATATTAATGTATTCAAGATAATATTTGAAAGACAAAAATAATAAAGTTAATTTATACTTTTCTTTTACAATCTTGCAAAGTAATTATTTGCAAAAGTTATTTCTCACATCAATCTCGATAGCTGCATTGTTCCTATTATTAACATACGGCAACATTGGTATTTGTCCGTCATCTACTAATTGTTGCAAAACATGATTTTCGGCTTTTGGCCCAGGCATTGGTTCTGGTTCATTCATCAATCTTGCAATGTTATGAAGTATTGCCGTTTAATCTGCAGCCATACGCAAGAATTGGAAAGCGTCTTTTCCAAACACCACATAGATTTCCTATTATTGATCTAGTACGGACATGCGACTCATTAAATAATTGTTGTGCTGGTGTTGTTCTATGACATCACGTCCAACGACTAAGCTACATTTGAGTGTGTGTCAGGATTTGAAAGAACCATCAGAAATCGATCTGGAATTTTTGTAAGTTTTCTCAAACATTGATGCTGATTTTCCTAACAGGAAACAAAACTGGGTGTTAACACGTTGCTTTTTAATGTCCAACATTAAAAAATCGCCGAACACGTCAAAGAGCACTCACGAAAAAAATCATACTGACCTCTTAGATGTTTCCTCAAGGATGACCACTCGGACAGAAAATAATAGGGGATTACAGCTCAATCGAATTAAGAGAAATTAGTAAAAAATTGTGAAAGTATATGCTTAATAATGAATATTTATAAAGAAATAAAATGATATTATTGAAATACTTCGGAGCTCGTCACTCATATGAAATTCATATATACAGGGTGTAAATGAAATAACTGCATTAAATTTAACCAGTAATGTACCTCGACGAGAGCAACAATATTTCTTAATAACTTTTTTTTCTAAGTCTTAGATTTTGAGTTAAAATTCTTTAAAGATTTGTTGCATATTTCGTTACCCGCCTATGGAGAACAAAGAGACAAATGGCTGCGCTGCCGTATTCAAGTGAGATACAAACAGCTCAAAAATTCTCGGTTATCGGTTACACTTACAGTCACAGTCATTAATAAACGAATCAAGGGAAATAACATTATTATTAATTAATACGTAATAGTACAATTTTTAAAATAAATAAATTTAAATATTGGATAACAAAAGAATAAAGTTGTGTATTGAACCAGGCTTTTAATCACGTGAATAGTGGAAGACAAGGAGAAACGAGGTAACGAGACGAAGAGCAAAAGCATAGTTATTAGGTTATGAGATGATTATTTATTGTCGACAAATCATAATAGTTTAAATACGTTATTCAAAAAATGTAAGTACAAACTTTTGTCCATTTAAAAGAAGTACATGAGTACCAATAATTAGTCGGCTATTTATTGTTCCCCAAACATTTTTTAATGAAAATTTTTACATCATTTTCGTCTGTCAAGATGTGTATTGTGCATAATAAATACACCTTCCCAAGTAAATTCAGTCTCATAAATGAACATTATGAGCCATTCCCAAAATTGAAGTCTATTATGTGCTGAAAACATTGAACTTTTTGCACATGGTATGGATACAACTGTTGCTTTTTTAAAAATTGTCATACGTGACACTCCGTATTGTGATAAAGATGTACAAGATTAACAAATGTGCGAATATTAAGAACAGAATAATTTGGTGATGATTTGGAAACGCTCCGTGTAAATGCGTTGGCAACTCCATGACACTGTCTTTATGTGAACCGTGATGTCAAGTAAAATGTAGTACAGATACGAGTAAAAAGTAAATAAATAAACCATAGGTAAGTAATTACAATGTCTGTGTACTCGCATTTTGACTGAATTTTACCTTATAAACAAGTTTATTACTAATGTCAAAATTTAATTGCAACAATTGACAGGACTGTCAATTGCTAAAACAAAATTTTTCATAGCTATTGCTGCTGCATTCAAATATCACAAAAATATTTGGAACGACTCGTCAATTTACGGGGTGGTAAAAATGCTAAAAAATATGCGATTTCGAGAAAAAGTTATTAAGAAATATTGTTGCTCTCGATGAGTTATACTACTGGTCAAATTTAATGCACTTATTTTATTTACACCCTGTATATATATATATATATATATATATATATATATATATATATATATATATATATATATATATATATATATATATGTTAGGAATAATGTGAGTAAAGGAGAGGATTATAACAAATCAAACAACTGTTCCCTTTTAAATTATTATATTGAACCATTTCTCTGAACGTTTACAACTCAACTGACTACTAATTCTTCCTTAATTGGTGACCAGCCGTGATCAATGACGTAACGATGTAGTTACGTTGGCATTTGCCTGGGCTACAGTAATTAATGTACAGTTATTAGCAATTATAACAGTCATATCCTAACACGGCCATCCTGCAAACTGTGCGCCCTCGCACAGCTATCGTTGTCCACACCCTCTGCAGAAATGAAGCGCTATGATGCTTCAACCATCATTTATCCAAACAATGGTTATTTAATCTCCACGGCCATTTAAGGTTCAAACAATGGCTTTTTAAAGTTCAATACATTCGCCATTAAAGGCTCAAAACAAATAAATCAATTCAACTCGACGCTACCAGGGCTCAAAACAAACATATCAAATCAATTCGGCGCTACAGAGCTCAAAACAAACAAATCAAATCAACTCGGCGCTATAGAGCTCAAAACAAACAAATCAAATAAACTCGGCGCTACAGAGCTCAAAACAAACAAATCAAATAAACTCGGCGCTACAGAGCTCAAAACAAACAAATCAAATCAACTCGGCGCTACAGAGCTCAAAACAAACAAATCAAATCAACTCGGCGCTACAGAGCTCAAAACAAACAAATCAAATCAACTCGGCGCTATAGAGCTCAAAACAAACAAATCAAATAAACTCGGCGCTACAGAGCTCAAAACAAACAAATCAAATAAACTCGGCGCTACAGAGCTCAAAACAAACAAATCAAATCAACTCGGCGCTACAGAGCTCAAAACAAACAAATCAACTTGGCGCTACAGAGCTCAAAACAAACAAATCAAGTCAACTCGGCGCTACAGAGCTCAAAACAAACAAATCAAATCAACTCGGCGCTACAGAGCTCAAAACAAACAAATCAAATCAACTCGGCGCTATAGAGCTCAAAACAAACAAATCAAATAAACTCGGCGCTATAGAGCTCAAAACAAACAAATCAAATCAACTCGGCGCTACAGAGCTCAAAACAAACAAATCAAATCAACTCGGCGCTACAGAGCTCAAAACAAACAAATCAAATCAACTTGGCGCTACAGAGCTCAAAACAGACAAATCAAGTCAACTCGGCGCTACAGAGCTCAAAACAAACAAATCAAATCAACTTGGCGCTACAGAGCTCAAAACAAACAAATCAAGTCAACTCGGCGCTACAGAGCTCAAAACAAACAAATCAAATCAACTCGGCGCTACAGAGCTCAAAACAAACAAATCAAATCAACTTGGCGCTACAGAGCTCAAAACAAACAAATCAAGTCAACTCGGCGCTACAGAGCTCAAAAAAAACAAATCAAATCAACTTGGCGCTACAGAGCTCAAAACAAACAAATCAAGTCAACTCGGCGCTACAGAGCTCAAAACAAACAAATCAAATCAACTCGGCGCTACAGAGCTCAAAACAAACAAATCAAATCATCTCGGCGCTATAGAGCTCAAAACAAACAAATCAAATAAACTCGGCGCTATAGAGCTCAAAACAAACAAATCAAATCAACTCAGCGCTACAGAGCTCAAAACAAACAAATCAAATCAACTCGGCGCTACAGAGCTCAAAACAAACAAATCAAATCAACTCGGCGCTACAGAGCTCAAAACAAACAAATCAAATCAACTTGGCGCTACAGAGCTCAAAACAAACAAATCAAGTCAACTCGGCGCTACAGAGCTCAAAACAAACAAATCAAATCAACTCGGCGCTACAGAGCTCAAAACAAACAAATCAAATCAACTCGGCGCTATAGAGCTCAAAACAAACAAATCAAATAAACTCGGCGCTATAGAGCTCAAAACAAACAAATCAAATCAACTCGGCGCTACAGAGCTCAAAACAAACAAATCAAATCAACTCGGCGCTACAGAGCTCAAAACAAACAAATCAAATCAACTCGGCGCTACAGAGCTCAAAACAAACAAATCAAATCAACTCGGCGCTACAGAGCTCAAAACAAACAAATCAAATCAACTCGGCGCTACAGAGCTCAAAACAAACAAATCAAATAAACTCGGCGCTACAGAGCTCAAAACAAACAAATCAAATAAACTCGGCGCTACAGAGCTCAAAACAAACAAATCAAATCAACTCGGCGCTACAGAGCTCAAAACAAACAAATCAAATCAACTCGGCGCTACAGAGCTCAAAACAAACAAATCAAATCAACTCGGCGCTACAGAGCTCAAAACAAACAAATCAAATCAACTCGGCGCTATAGAGCTCAAAACAAACAAATCAAATAAACTCGGCGCTATAGAGCTCAAAACAAACAAATCAAATCAACTCGGCGCTACAGAGCTCAAAACAAACAAATCAAATCAACTCGGCGCTACAGAGCTCAAAACAAACAAATCAAATCAACTCGGCGCTACAGAGCTCAAAACAAACAAATCAAATCAACTTGGCGCTACAGAGCTCAAAACAAACAAATCAAATCAACTCGGCGCTATAGAGCTCAAAACAAACAAATCAAATAAACTCGGCGCTATAGAGCTCAAAACAAACAAATCAAATCAACTCGGCGCTACAGAGCTCAAAACAAACAAATCAAGTCAACTCGGCGCTACAGAGCTCAAAACAAACAAATCAAGTCAACTCGGCGCTACAGAGCTCAAAACAAACAAATCAAATCAACTCGGCGCTACAGAGCTCAAAACAAACAAATCAAATAAACTCGGCGCTACAGAGCTCAAAACAAACAAATCAAATCAACTCGGCGCTACAGAGCTCAAAACAAACAAATCAAATCAACTCGGCGCTACAGAGCTCGAAACAAACAAATCAAATCAACTCGGCGCTACAGAGCTCAAAACAAACAAATCAAATCAACTTGGCGCTACAGAGCTCAAAACAAACAAATCAAGTCAACTCGGCGCTACAGAGCTCAAAACAAACAAATCAAATCAACTCGGCGCTACAGAGCTCAAAACAAACATATCAAATCAACTCGGCGCTATAGAGCTCAAAACAAACAAATCAAATAAACTCGGCGCTATAGAGCTCAAAACAAACAAATCAAATCAACTCGGCGCTACAGAGCTCAAAACAAACAAATCAAATCAACTCGGCGCTACAGAGCTCAAAACAAACAAATCAAATCAACTCGGCGCTACAGAGCTCAAAACAAACAAATCAAATCAACTCGGCGCTACAGAGCTCAAAACAAACAAATCAAATAAACTCGGCGCTACAGAGCTCAAAACAAACAAATCAAGTCAACTCGGCGCTACAGAGCTCAAAACAAACAAATCAAATAAACTCGGCGCTACAATCATGTCATTTCAATTCAGCGTACAATCATTTCATTTCAACTCGGCGTACAATCATTTCATTTAAACTCCGCGTAAAACAAAACCTTCAATTCAACTCAATGGTGCAAAGGCTTAAAACAAATTCTCCTATTTAATCAAAGATGCGAAGACTTGAATAAATATTTCAATTAAATTACATGTTCAGACCCAGGGCCTACTTCAATCCAGTACTATATTCGCACATAAATTTAATTGATATTCTGAACCAACTGAATCCAGAATTACAATAACTAAACTTGAAATATTTGTTTTTTTTTTACTGAGCTCATGTATTTCACCAGACTCCTTATTCTTCAATTCTAAAACATATGGCATCCAATCTGCAGTTACGCGTAAAGCGCCATTGGCCTACAACAAAGCTTCATACAAAACGTTACTGGCTTTCAACATGTTTTGATGTTGAGCGTTACTGACTTCTAATATTCAAACCAAAACTATCACCAAAGGTTTAGCTTCCTACAAATTTTTAGATTCATATCGCTAATATTTTCCACAACAAGGGACCATAAAATGATCAACACCATTTTCCCAAACTCTAGTAAAATCTGTTCCTGTGGGGCTTATGTGGTTGGACTTCCACCGGTTTCCCTCACCGAATTTTTGCTTGCATCCAGTAAAGCAAGTGAGTGGATTAAACCATAATCTAAAAGGAGTCGACGGCACTCAGCGGCCACGGGATGAGACTCACTCGAATATTCTGCTACTTGTCACCAACAAATAGGCTAGCCTTCAGACTACATATGATTATAAAACATGTTTCGCAGTCACATCCTAAAAAAAATATTATATTTGTAAAAATATAAACCGCTCGTTCATCCTGACTTTAATTTCAGTTTTTATTAGATTCAAGTAAATCTTCTTAGGCCGTTATACTCGCGAATTCCCACGCTTAACGGTAACGGTTGTGTAATGAAACACGAGGCAGTATTTTTAAGTGTAAGCTAATGTCATTATTAATCATTATTATCTGCTTAGGAGTGCAAAATGTGCTTGTTCAAGCAATGGACTCAATCTGCCATAAGCCATAGTCTCTTTAAATTTTATGTACCATTGGGTCAAACCTCCCAATCGTCAACTTTTCATATACTGGCTTGTACCAATTCATTTTTGCAGGTCCTCCATTATTAAAATTTTCTCGCTTTACGAATTACAATTTTTATCAATATTTTTTTTTTTGTCACAAAATGGTTTTTTTTATCTCAGTAAAGCATTCGACTGTGTTGATCACTCTCTTTTATTATCTAAGCTGGAAGAACTCGGTATTCGTGGGGTTTCTCTCTCATAGATTGTCAGCTTTTTAAATAATAGACCAATACGTTGCTTCTAAGCACAGTGATCAATTCTCTAAGAATCAAACTATAAAGTCACAAGTACTACATTACCGTGGATAATTTATGTTAATGATTAAACTACTTCTTCAACGAACGACTGTCTTCTGATTCCATATGCAGATGACAATAGTCTAATTGCGTCGGGTAAAGATACTATTATATAACTCATAAGTGTAATACGGACGTTAATTGTTATTGTGTGCTTCTGTGGCTCTACAACACAAGAGACTAGTTCCATGTCCTGAATACCAAGCCAAATGTAACCAAAAACAGCCCAGAAAAAATAGGCTTAATTACACACAATAAACCTCCCCAATAAATTAAAGTTGACAAAAACATTAACTTTTTCAAAAAAAAACCAAAATCTTTTCTTTTACAATTCAGTCCTTACAGTATTGGCGAATATGTTAACTTTCAACTCATACAATGATATCCATATTCCCCGCTTATGTATGCACCCATATAATATTCTTGACTTATTCCATACACATTGTATTATCAACGGCAACAAATTGATCATCATTACTACCACTATTACGTTTGTATTTCCAAGTGTAAATTCCGTCTTTGTGCCCTGTGTTTCCTTTACGTCTAAAATTACTGGAATCTACAAATCAGTGCTAAGAAAACAAATTTATAAAAAATATTGTTACAACAAATCCAGCCAATCTTTACATAATGAACCATTAGAATGCAATGAGGAATTTTACTGTACAGGTAGCATCATAACCACAGACGCAGGGGCTAAAATAAATATAATTAGTACAATAACAAAAAAATATATATAAAAAACAAGCACTTCGTATAATGAAAATCAAAAATGTTCAAACTGTTCTCCTCCTCATATACGCCTGTAAAACATGCAAGGTCATCATAAAATATGAATACGATTATTTGAGTAACTCTGTTTTAAGAAATTTGTACTAGTTCTTTTCTCGCTGTCAAAATACTAAACAAATGAGAATCTCGATCTACCATGAAAAATAAGAGAAAAAAAATTGAACAAAGCTGCTTTAAAAAGAAGCTGACTGCATCTTGTATCGTGCAATAAAAGTTGTCAACCTCTTACCAGCATTTGAAGAACATTTACCTTAAACTCATTACCAACGATTTCAAAATAACCAAACCAATTAGTTGCATCGCCAGTCTGCGATTTTGAAACTGCTAGCTCCGCTTCAGTGCCTGCCAATACTTTAATCAATCCGGCTATTGTGGTCTGCGATGTACTTGGTGATTATTCCACTTTAGTTGACAACACACTTCGCGCAACACTTCACAATAAAACGTATATTAAAAAAATCACCAAACTTAGTGCAACGCGAGTGATCCCACTTCTGATGTTAGGAATAATGTTAGTAAAGGAGAGGATTATAACAAATCAAACAACTGTTCCCTTTTAAATTATTATATTGAACCATTTCTCTGAACGTTTACAACTCAACTGACTACTAATTCTTCCTTAATTGGTGACCAGCCGTGATCAATGACGTAACGATGTAGTTACGTTGGCATTTGCCTGGGCTACAGTAATTAATGTACAGTTATTAGCAATTATAACAGTCATATCCTAACATATATATATATATATATATATATATATATATATATATATATATATATATATATATATATATATATATATATATATATTATTTTGATTGGCGGTTCAAAGACCACCTATAAATATATAACGAATACCGAGTTAGGGGCGCAGCTTACTACCATTGGAAGTAGAGAAATTCAAATAGCGGAGGCGTGGCTATCAGTCGAGTAGTGCAAATTCTCAAACAGTTTTTATTT
Source organism: Harpalus rubripes (assembly GCA_963082715.1). Taxonomy (NCBI): domain Eukaryota; kingdom Metazoa; phylum Arthropoda; class Insecta; order Coleoptera; family Carabidae; genus Harpalus; species Harpalus rubripes. Next base: position 15,369,582 of record OY720461.1, read on the forward strand.
GAATAGAAATATTTTGCATTATGTCGACTTGTGCAGTATAATAATTTACATTTATTTTTATAAATATAATTTAGAAATAGCATATATTTCAAAAACATTTAGGTCCACGAAGAAAATAGTTTGATATTAAAACTTATATACGTGACGTCACATCTATATTTTCAAATTTCGGAGGATTGTAACTCGCTTATTAATATAAATTTTTTCACCGACAGTCTTAGTTTTACTTATACGTTCAGATGAAATTATAAAAAAATCTGATGTGGGCACCACACGACTTCCTTGTACACAAGACCAATATGAAGTATAGACCCAAGTATAAAATTGCACGTATTTGACGTAATTTGATATTAACATATTTTTTATTTTTTTGTTATTTTTTGTCCTAATCCATAGCAAGCTTTATTACAAAAACCAAAAAGTATATGTTTTAAATTTACATATCTCGCTTATACAAAGGGCTAATTTAATAATACTTGATGTGCTAGACGCAGAATTTAATTCTCTAAAACTGTTATTTGAAGCATTTATTTCTAAAATCAAAATGAAACCATTTTATTGAAGAAAAACTGTTAACAACTTCAGGTAATATGCCACTTGCGGTAAGCCTGTTTTAACCAAAATCTGCTGTTATTCCAATTGACATAAAAGTCTTATATACCAAATTTTAAAAGTTTTAGATTATATTTTAAAATAGTTTTTCATTTAAAACTATTATAGGATTCAAATAAAGTACCATTTCTAGAGATTATATAATGACCAAAAAGGGAGATGCACAACTAGATGTTATAGCAGTCCTAAATACAAAATTTCAACTTTCTACGGCTTACCGTTTTTGAGTTATGCGTACGTACGTAGGTACGTACAGACGTCACGACGAAATTAGTCAAAATGGATTCAGGGATGGTCAAAATGGATATTTCCGTTGAAATCTGAAAACCGAAATTTTTCGCGATTGCAATACTTCCTTTACTTCGTACAAGGAAGTAAAAATGGTGGAATCCCCTAGTCTTGGATATTTTGGGTAGCACCACATAAACACAAAATATATAAAACCTTTTTAAATTATTTCTACATTTTCGTACATATTGTAATTTTATAAAATATATGTTATTTATTATAAATATTTTTTTATGAAATCTATACGATTAACGGACTGACGGCCGCCCCACTTTTTGGTCGTCTGTGTGCGGGGCAAGCATTGCACGCCCGCTAGGAACGGCCCTGCATTATTTACATATATGTAAGCCCTAATTCATAATGGACATAAGCACAACAATACATAACATTAAAATTACGTTCTGCTTAAAAATAAAAATTATGATTTTCAGAGAAAATTGATAATAAAGTGTCATTATTTTATTAATTAGCGAGTGACGTAATTGATGTTAACATTAACAGGTTGAATTATTTTATTAATATTTTCGTGTAAGGGCCGTGATCTTTGTAATATTTACTTTTTCTTAACATACGATCATATTAATAGTGTATTCCAAAATTGAACCCAGTTAACCGGAGTTACTTTTTCAGTAACCGGTTGTGTTTTCGGAACATGGTTATTGAAAGCTGGTAACTTTTCTGTAACCACACTAACCGCGCTAGATCGGCAGTTGTGGTGCGGTTACATTTTGATGCATGACAAGTGAACTATTAACTATTTTAAATTTGTCAAAATGAGGTTAGCTGTTAGCTGATCAGTTTTCTAGTCCGATGACGGTAACATTGTAACCGTGGTTAAACCGTAACAATTTTCAGTGGTTACCAACAAAACTTTCTTAATACATGGCTTAATGAACATTTTGAATATTACTACACACTGTAAAATAAAAAAAATACTTACAACTTGGATGATTTTCTAAAAGGAGTTTATGTACAACTTGAAATAGCCTATATAAATAACCTTATAAGTCTTCCTAAAGAATAGAAGTTTACGTCGATAATGCAATCATCCGTTAGAAGTTTGGAAATGTATATCAGTGAAATACTTTCAGAATGATGAAGCTTTTGTACTTCTGGAAATATATGACACAATATTAGCAAAAGAGAAGAAATAAAAACCAAGTTATACGTGAAACTTACCAAATTTAATTAATTATAAAGACGCTAACCCCTAATCAAAACTCTAACCCAGATGACAACGTAATAATCATAAGTTTGTATTACTTTATCATAGATGGCACTGAAGACTAAAGCTTGCTTTATACGTGATTTACACAATAGCATAATCGGTTGGTAAGAGCCAACAAAGTAGCTGACATCTGGTGGCAAAATAAAACATATAGGTCGTAGGGAAAACGTTGTGTGTCATGTAGGGTTATATAGTAAACAAGAGCCAAAAATGACCAGCAAAACGAAAAGATATTGTGTTATACCGCAATGCAATAGTTATGCAAGTAAAGACATATCCGTTCATTATTTCCCAAAAACAGAAATATTAAAAACTCAATGGAAAATCGAGTTAAAGATGAAGAACATGTCACCATTCAATAACGTTTATTCACAATAATTTTTGCCTAGAAATTTAATTTCATGTAAGTATTGATATAAATTTATACTTCAATACATTATTAGATTGTTTTTATAGTCATTAGAAGAAAAACATAAAAAAATGCTATTCCATGCCAAAAATTACCGTAACCAGAACTTCTGGTACAGAGAAGAAAAATAGAGAGGTTACTTGCCTGTAAGTAGTAGTAGTAATTATTATTCTTTAATATTATAAATTATAACTATATTTATTTTATATTGTTCATAGGAAAGATAGAGAAGAAGAAACGATAAAAGGCCAGAAATCGAGCCAGCAAGAGGAAGACGTGCAAAACATAATACATGCAGATGGTTTTTTAATCAAACAAATACAATTTCCTCTTAATATTACAATTTATGGACAAAAAATAACTTATAATTATGTGACTATAATGAATTTTAAATCTAATAGTTTGGTCTCTTCCACTTTTCTCCCTGTCCTACGTACAGCTGCACACACATTTCCACACGATGTCATTTGTATTATTGTTATCACGATAGAGTTAGGTGCCCAATGGTCATCATATCCGTATAAAATAATGTGTATATAACTAAAAATAAATAAGTTAACAAGCTAGGTAACCACAAATTTATATATCATTTTACCTTTATACACTGCTTCTCCTTCGGTTATAGGCCGCACAGCACCTTTTAAATAAATATATACATCTGTCATTGTAGTAAACATTCTGAATTTAACCAAAAATAATAGAATATTGCCTAAAACAAAGCATCAAACTGCTACGACTGCAAGTGCAAAATTCAACGTTTTCCCTATAAGTCTGTCTGTGGTGTTCCCATCTCTTGGAAGTGGTTTTTCCGAATAACACGAATATTTTAAATATTATTAAAAAAATCAAATGTTTTTTTAAATTAAAATGTCTATAAATTGGTAATATAGGTTTTTCTATAGGATGTTCTACCTTTACGCAATTGTAATGTATCTTCATATTTTCAAATACATCCTATATACATGTTCTTAATTAATTGGTATACCATTGGGATCTCAAAAACTATGTAATTTATCAATAACTATTTTTCAACATTCTTTCAATTGAATTGCATGAAATATTAATATTTATATAGTAATTATAAAACTAATTTATTAAAATAATATTTTACCTCCCGTTATACCGTAGGTAAGGGAGGTAATGTAATCGTGCCAAAAATTCGATGGTGAGTTTTCAGTAAATAAGCACGACTTAGGGTCCCCACAACACGGTTTTAGTATTTTTATGATGTGTGTGCGTGTGTGTGTGTGTGTGTGTGTGTGTGTGTGTGTGTGTGTGTGTGTGTGTGTGCGTGTGACGATTTTTTCTTTCACGATAACTCTTATAACAAACTTCCAAATATATCTATTTTCCGGATTTAAGCATCCTGCATAACGAGTTGATTAGATTTTGGGTAAAATTGGATAAATGGAAGTGATGCTTTACTTGAAGCTCATAACAGTGTTTGATGAAAAACTATATTAAAACATAATCCATAACTTTTCAATTTTAGTATTTAAGACTTTTAAGGGGACCGACATATTATATTTTTGTTAAAATTGATAAACCGAGAGTGATACTTTTCTTGAAGCTCTGAACAGATTTGTACCTTAAGAACCACTGGTTTAAAAAAATATTTTCTTCTCTATTCAAATGTCCTCCTTTGTCTTCTATAAGATTGTCTTATAACATTTCATTGTATCTTTAATAATATAGATATTATTTGAGGTAGCTCGTTTAGCTGTTACATCCTGTATATTCCAAAACTTTTCAAATTTAGTATTTAAGACTTCTATATGACGAGGAACAATATGTTAGATTTTGGCTAAAATTGATAAACCGGAAGTGGTACTTTACTTGAAGCTCTGAACAGATTTTCGTGAAAAATATATTGATATATTCCAAATATATACTCAAATTTGGTATTTAAGACATTTATATTAATGAGAACAACATATTAGATGTTTTCTAAAATTGATAAACCGAAAGTACTACTTTACAGGAAGCTATAAACAGATTTTCTTGAAAAAATATATTAAAGCATGATCCAAAACTTTGGTATTTAAAGCACGTGTATAATTTGAGTTAACATTAGATTTTGACTACACCCATATGATAAACCGGAAGTGGTACTTAATTTGGAGCTCTTAACAGATTTCCGAGGAAAAACAATAAAATATAATCCAAAATTGGTATTACAGACTTTTCTATTTATTGAAACAACAAGTTTTGTTTACGAAGGATCAACCGGAAGTGATACTTTACTTAAAGTTCATTGCTATTTCAAACATGGAATTGACGGGAGGTCATGTATTGGCCATCAGATTTTTTTCTTTTATTTATATCTATTCATAATTAAATATCACCAGATTCAAATTTAACGCGTAATTTCGTGACTAAAATTTACGTTTTGTAGAGCGTAAATAAGTCTTCTGGTTAGGGTCTTCTCAATTGGAATTTAGTTTACATACTTGTCTTACACATGTTCATAGATGTCAGTGTAGCGTAAAGCTTAATGTACACAATTCTTACTTTATTTTTAAATAAAATATTCAAATAACCCTTCATGTGATGCTTGTAAATTTATTTTCAAACTATAATAAATCGTTCTTTGTGTAGAACAATTTTCTTTAAATAATGATTCTGTGAGCTGCATTAAATACATAGAGCCAAGCTCATAACCTTTTACTAAATATTAGTAGCACTACTAATGATTGCAACTACTCACTATTAAATTATTTGCGCTCATAAAGTAAAACTAGTGCAAGTATAACTTAGTAGTACCTAATAAAGGAGAAATTCGGTAGTGATAATTAGTAGCACCAAAGGCAATTTTAAGTACTATTACCTGTTAATCAAAAGATTTTCGTGATAATAATTTTTTAAAAAATGGTTGAACTAAGAGAAAATCACTTGCCATTGCCACAGAAAATATATAGAAAGAGAAAAAATTTATGAGAAAAACTTACAGAAAATTAATTTAGGAAAATATACAAATATTTATTACAGTTTTTCTGATTTTATTATATTGCAAACAATACTTGTAATATTCTTATGCTGATTACAATAAAGGATATTTACAGTCCAAGAACATTGATTACAACAAAGAATCTAAATCCAACAAAGGAAATTTCATTAATATTTCAATACTAGCATTTATCGTAGAATAAAAAATAAAGCATATGCAATAAGAATTACTGTACTTAACAACTTTTTTATTACTATTCAGCTAAAAAAACACGTAATTTAAAATTAATACACCTTAAACGTGTCTTAATATCAAAAATCTGATGTGGCCAGCACATTACCTTCCGTCAGTTCTATGTATTTTGTATAAATGTCATACAGAAAGTTCCTTGCAAAAGATTCTATTTCTTGTACATTACCTTAAGGCAGTTGTATGCATTTTATACAAATTCCATACAGAAAGCAAAAGATCCTATATTTCCAGTAAAATTATAACACATACATACTGTCAACTGCACTTGACACTGACACCTTTCAATCAGAATTTTCTTAATACATTAGCTGTTTCCAGAGTTATAGCATAGCTAGCTAATATATGATATTTAATTTATAATTTTTTAACTATATCCATTTAATATGAAATATAAAATGCATTCAAATCGCATAGAGAATAAAATATTCTTTAATATTTATAATAACATCAAATGTGAAAAAATAATGTTTAACATCGTTTTTTCAAGAAAAACTGTTAAAATCTTCAAATCAGGGTACTTCCGGTCGACCAATTCTAACCAAAATCTAATCAGCTCTTCACAGATGTAACGAAAAGGAATACCAAAGAATTATAATTTTTTGAATTGTAATATGGAAGTTATCGTAGACGAAAATTTTGTTACACACACACACACGCGCGCGCACGCGCGCGCACGCGCGCGCACGCGCACTCACACGCACACGCACGTGCACGCGCACGCACACGAACGCACACGCACGCACGCACGCACGCACGCACGCACACACGCACACACGCACGCACGCACGCCCACACGCACGCACGCACACACGCACACTAGCACACTAGCACACTAGCACACACGCACACACGCACACACGCACACACACACACACACACACACATATATATATATATATATATATATATATATATATATATATATATATATATATATATATATATATATATATGATGCAATATTTGCAAAAGACCAAATTAAAAACCAATTTAAATCTGTAGATACAATAATTATAATAAATTTAGAACATACCACTTTAACACTAGGTATAAAAAATAGTGGTTGACAGCATCTTTGTTTTACAACTTGTATCATAGATGGCACTGTAGCATAAAGGTTGATTTACACAATTCTATCTATTATCAACCACAAGAGGCGGTATGCTCAAAAGTAGTCAGCGCCGACAGCGGACAAATATGACAAAATGGTTACTCATTGAAACAGCAGGGTTACGTTTTATGTCAGAATAATTTTGCAATTTCTATTTTATAAAATATTTGCAATAAATGCGAATGATAGGATGTCAAATATTATGTGATGCTTTGGGGGATGCAATTATTCTCACAAAATTACCGATTGAAGTATCAAATTTTATAAATATCCTAGAAGATTATATGAGGAACATGTTTTAGAAAATAACTTTTTCTTCTACTAACATGAAAAATTCTTTAAGGTATACATATTTTCTCATTGTAAAAGATGCTTATCGTATGAATAAAATTCCAACAATAATCGTCTGATTGCAATAATGAATTATATAAATATGTATTTCTTAAGTTAATATTTGAACAAAATATAATACAAGAAGCAGAAAACTGTCAAAATTGTATAATACTTGCAGTTTTACGGAATAGAAGTCTAATTTTGACAGAATTCATCTATTTATTATAGATTTTATACATGTAATGTCAATGTTACAGGTAGAAATTCACATGGTTCGTATTTTTCGTGTATTTTTTTTCCGAGCTAGTGCAACTGATTCCACTTAGAGCCTGGTATATTTTCAATGAAGAATCTTCTTCATTTATTGCGAATATAAAAAAAGATGCTAACATCATACACTGATAACATGATATGTAGAAATATTCTTCTTTTCAATCATTCAAGTTTTCCAACTTTTTAATCTCAATTTCCATGTATTGTGCATCTTGTAACATTCAACTAATATTATAAATTATAATATAAATTTAAATATAATAAAATGGTTTACATAAATCACACATATTATGAGAAAAATTATATTTTCTGTCACGGTACCTTCGCTGGTATTTTGACTTTTTGATTGTCACATCACATATATAGCATTTTAAATTTTCTTTATTCATTTCAATACAGGGTGTAAATGAAATAAGTGCATTAAATTTCACCAGTAATGTAACTCGATGAGAGAAACAATATTTCTTTATAACTTTTTTTTCTAAGTCTTTTATATTTTGAGTTAAAATTCTTTAAAGATTTGCTGCATATTTCGTCACCCGCTCATGGATAACAAATGGCTGTTGCCGTATTCAAGTGGGATACAAACAGCTCAAAAATTGTCGGTTATCGGTTACACTTACAGTCACAGTAATTAATAAACGAATCAAGGGAAATAACATTATTATTAATTAATACGTAATAGTACAATTTTTAAAATAAATAAATTTTAATTTTCGATAACAAAATTATAAAGTTTTGTATTAAACCAGGATTTTAATCACCTGTGAATAGTGTGAATAGAGGAAGACAAGGAGGGACGAGGAAGAGCAAAAGCATAGTTGTTAGGTTATGAGATGATTATTTATCGTCGACAAATCATAATAGTTTAAATACGTTATTAAAAAAATATAAGTACAAACTTTTGACCATTTAAAAGAGGTACATGAGTACCAATAATTAGTCGTCCATTTATTGTTCCCGCCCAAAACACTTTTTAATGAAAATTTTTACAGCATTTTCGTCTGTCGAGATGTGTATTGTGCATAATAAATACACCTTCCCAAGTAAATTCAGTCTCATTAATGAACATTATGAGCCATTCCCAAAATTGAAGTCTAGATATCAACTTTTAAGCTCTAAAAAGTTATTAGTTTTAATGCGCATTATACAATGATGAATAAAAAACTTGCCTTTGTCCCTTGATCACTGCCTTTATTTTGTTATACTGTTTAAAAAATGCGTGACTTTATTGATTTAAAAAAGGCGTATGCTAGTGTTCTTCGAGATAATTTGTGGGATGTACTCAGGGGGTATGGCGTGAATGAAAACTGGCTGGGAGCGATTCGAGCGTTGTATGGGGGTATTGAGGCTGCTATAAGAATAGCTGGTGGGTTGAGTGATTGGTTTCGTATAAATATTGGTGTGAAACAGGGCTTGGTATGTTCCGTGGTTGTTTAACTTGTACATGGGTGTATTGTTGCGGAGAGCGTTGAGTAAAATGGATAGTGTACATATTGGTCTAAGTATTTATTTAAGAAACATAGGAGAACCAACAGCTCAAATAGAGACCAAATAAAGGTTCTCGCTTATTAAATACAGTACTACAAATAAAATGGCAAAAAGTAATAAAGTTAATAAAAATAAACAAAAGAATAACAATAGTAAAGTTCAACGTAGAGTAGTTTTGACACACTTTTTAAAGCTGTTAATAGATCGATAGTATTGTGCCTGCATTAGCGTATCCGGATGATGTAGTTGTTTTAGGTGAAAATGAAGAGCAACTCAGGAGAATTATAGAGAGAATACATGTAGTTGGAAAAAGTATGAATCTTGAAAGGAGTAAATTGGTGACTGTGTGCAATGTGTTGGTGGATGGAGTGAAACTGGAGCAAGTAAATGAGTTTGTATATTTGGGTAGCATGATGTTAAGGGATGGTCGAATTGATAAAGAAATTGAAAGGAGAGTGAAAACTTGTTAACACGTTGTTTTTTTATGTCCACCATTAAAAAATCGCCGAACACGTCAAAGAGCACTCACGATAAAATTTATACTGACCTCTCAGATGTTTCCTCAAGAATGACACTCGGACAGAAATTAATTCTTGGATATTTTGGGTAGCACCACGTAAACACAAAAAATAAAAAACTTTTTAAAAATATTTCTATATTCTCACACATATAAAAAAATAAAATAAAATATATGTTATTTATTATAAATATTTTCTGAAATCTATACGATCAACGGAATGACGGCCGCCCCACCTTTTGGCTGTCTGCGCGCGGGGTACGCATTGCACGCCCGCTAGGAACGGCCCTGCATTATTTACAGATATATAACTTACAGATTTTCTCAGAATAGAATGTATCCATTGAATGGTTATGTTTTCGTTATATTGTTATTGAAAAAAAAATGCTGTAATAATTATTGTATCATTGGGAATTATTTGAAAGAAAAATACATTAAAATGGGTGAAAATGAGGACCTTCCTTTAAAACGTATTCACTTAGAAGCACAAGCAGCATCTTTGTATTTAATTCCGAAACAAGTAACCACTAACTCGTTTTCGTTTCATCAGCCGTACATGACAGCTGTCATTGTGTAAAGATAAGTAACCTATTTTAGCATAGATGTTAATATTAATTTAAATAAATAAGCTTCATATTGTTAAAGTACTTCAATAATAAAATAATTTTGTAAAATTGTTTTTTATTTTTACGAAAAAAATACACAAAAATCAGTAATAATTCCACCGTGACTTCTAAAATATTCTCTCACGGAGTGACTAATGTTGTACGTTAGTTATTTCAAATAACCATAGTAACAAGTATATTATGAGTCGGCGATAAAGAAAATTTATTTACAAAATTGAATTTAACTAAAACGATTAATACGTTATCTGACAGGATTATTTTCTTCGGTATCTGCTTCCCAAGGTCAGCAAATCACATGACTGTTGGCATCGTAATAATATTTTCATCAAATGGAATTAGTTTTTACACTTTTTCATATGTGTTTTTAAACTTGAATTTTGTGTAAATGATTTATTACATGTCGGACATTTATATGCTCTTATTCCAGTGTGAATTGCCATATGTGTTTTTAAATGAGAATTTTGTGTAAATGATTTATTACATGTCGGGCATTTATATGCTCTAATTCCACTGTGAATTGCCATATGTATTTTTAAACTTGAATTTTGTGTAAATGATTTATTACATGTCGTGCATTTATATGCTCTTATTCCACTATGAATTGCCATATGTATTTTTAAACTTGCATTTTGTGTAAATGATTTATTACATGTCGGACATTTATATGCTCTAATTCCAGTGTGAATTGGGCTATGTTTGTTTAGATCACTTCTATGTGTAAATTGTTTATTGCATATTTCACATTTATAGCCTTTTATTCCTTTATGAATTTTCATATGTTTTATTAAATGAGATTTGTATATAAAAGACTTTCTACAAGTAGCACATTCAAATTCTCTAATTCCTTTGTGTATTTTCATATGGCTTGT